>CM045764.1:183428492-183628492 GCA_025200525.1 Camellia lanceoleosa | reverse complement strand
CGTAGATTGATTATTCATTTAAAAAAAAAAAAAAAAGAAGAAAAAACTACTAGAAGGTAGGTTTATATGATTGAATACAAATGGTGGACTAGTGTGGATGCTAAAATTTGATGGATTTGCGGTCCTATTCTAGATGAAGTCAAATATTGTCTTCATGTTTAAATTGTTGACATCATTTTTAGACATATTTCAGCAGCTGCAACTTGGAAATTTTGATTTGTATGTGTTTTTTGCTTTTTATTTTTATTTTTAGTAGTACAATATTATATTTATTCATTACTAATCCTGGATACATGTAGATCATACATGGACTACACTGTCTTTCTTTTCTGTAGTAAGATTATAATTTCATTTCTGGGTGGAATGATGTATGGCATAAACCATGTTAAAGGTTATGGTGCTTTGTTTGAAGAACATTACTTTACAGTGTTACCTTATTTTAACTGCATGTATTGAACAGAGTTGGCATGTCTTGAGTTGTTTGAATAATTGAATCTTTGCCTTGAGATATGTATAATTTGGTATTGTAATTAAGGTTTTTATTTTCAATTTATGGCACCGAGTATTTATTGAAGTGTTCTATTTCTATCCTATGAAAGACGTGGAATCCATATCCCCATTTAAGACGAAAAATTATTGGGCAATGTTAAATCTGCAGCCATTTTGGCAGTATCAACAAGCCACACCTCTCACATTGGTGGTGCCCACATTTTGAGAAATGAGGCCGTGTATACAACCATAATGGTTACAAATTAGCAATCTCCAATTATTTTCATGGGTACCGTATAGAAATCTTTCAGTAGTAATTTGTTCCATCTATATTTGGAGTGGGGGAAGTAAATGTTAGTCCTCCATTTAATACAATCTTATATAGCTGTGGTATGCTCTGTTTGCGTCACTGTGGGAGCTGGTGTATCTTCTTTGTTGTTATTCCTAACTGATAACTCTCTACATCTCTTGTCTTTGTTTTAGCAAATTAATTTGTCTTTGTAATTTTTCAGCACTTTTCATTTCTTGAGGATGGTGAGAGTTAGTGTCTGAATGATGCTCTCAAGAGCATGTACAATGTAGAGAAGATAGGAAAACAACAGGTCATGATCAGGCCATCCTCACAAGTGATAATCAAGTTTCTTATTGTCATGCAGAAGCATGGTTTGTCCTCTTGCATAATTTATCTCCATCAATTTTAAAATTTTAGTCTTCTTTCTCATGAAAGTTGAAACAAGTTAGTTTGAAATATGTAGAGATATGTTTATTCGACTTTCAATTGGTGTTGTAGGTTACATTGGAGAGTTTGAGTACGTTGATGATCACAGATCTGGAAAAATTGTGGTTGAATTGAATGGAAGGCGGAACAAATGTGGGGTTATTAGTCCTTGTTTTGATGTTGGGGTCAAAGAGATTGAACCTTGGACGGCAAGATTGCTCCCCTCAAGACAGGTTAGCCTTGGAAAATATTTGTTATTTAGTCTATGAATGAGGTGTTCTTGCTCATTGAAATGAAAATTAGAGGCTACAGTTACTGGATTTTTTGGAATTGATTGGAGAATTATACTTCATTCATACCTTTGTGAACCCTTTGAATTTGAGTGATATGTAACATTCACAATGTACACCATGCCTATATTTTTCTTATGCTTTGTTTGTGATCTCACTGTATAATTTACATTTTGGGTTATGTGATAATGATGGATGCTTAATGATCTTGCAGTTTGGGTACATTGTGCTGACAACATCTACGGGTATTATGGACCATGAAGAAGCTAGGAGAAAGAATGTTGGTGGCAAAGTACTCGGCTTCTTTTATTGAAACTCGTTTTAGAGGATGGTTTTCAGAATTTGTGGTTTAGTGTTATTTTTACCCCTTTTATCCTTGAATTTGTGGGTACATTGAGCAGAAACTACAGTATAATGATGCTCCCGAAGATATTGAACCTGAAGAAATTCGTCCAATGGGAAACTATGCTGTATCAATAACATGGCCAGATGGATTTACCCAGGTATTGGACCTATTTTATTTCGCCAAATAACTGCAATCTGCAAGCATTATTCATTAGACAAACACACGATAAGATTTCAACCAAGTGACAAAGTGATTAATTTTACTTTGCGGGATATATGAGTGAAGTTCTAATCATATTTTTCTTTTCCTACAGGCATAATTAAATGAAAATCGGATGGTGATTATATTTTGAACATTCTTAATACATACCAAATGCGCACTAAAAAGATCATTAAGTGTCTTTAATTTTTCCTTTTATGTTGATTTTTGGAAGTAGTGTAATTCATCATTCGGCTATATTTACTTATCTGCCAAAAAAAAAAAATCTGATAAATTGTAATTCTAATACATTTATGTAACTTTTACCCCCCCTATTTTGTCAATATTTGGAGGTTTTGTTTATGTTTGGATGAATAAAACACAGTTACTGATTATAGATCTACATAGTAATAGGCTTGTTATGTAACTATTCTGTTATTCCAATTTCAGTGATTTTTTGGGTGCACAGTAGAGCTAGTTAGCATCGAGTGATGCTAAACATGCAATGTTTTTTTTTTCTCCTCAAGTTAATAGGTACACTGTTGTCATACATGGAAAACCCTAAGAACTATCTTCTACAGATTGACACATGATAGGGCTTGTTGGGTGCAGCTTATTGGAGTTTGTTATACCTTTTTATTTTGAAAATATGGGTGAGAACTACTGCATGCAACTTTTTAAAACTTACCAAGAAATTAGTTTAAATAAGATTTGAAAAAATTTATTATTAGAAAGTTACAAAAAGGATGTTTTTAATTTCTGTTTACTAATTATTAATTTTTAACTTATTAAAAGCTATGCCAAACAAAGTGTGCTCAAGAATTTTTAACTTCCTTAGATATTATCTTTGTAATTATATAGTAGTTAATTTTTTTGTAATTAAAATATTAACACATAATTATATTGTCATTAATTATTTTTATTTTTTGTTTTCAGATATTTCCCGACTAGCAGTTTGCTTCTTGTGGAATACAAGCGTGTGAAGATTGCGATTTACTTTTGTTTTTGTTATCCATGGAAGAATTATGAGGGAAACTTTTGTTTTTGATTTACGTTATTTTGAATTGTGAACAACATTATGTATTTAAACATTGTGTGTGTATTATGCAATATTATGTAGTGGGATAATTTTGCTAATGTGTTGTAATGAATGAATGCAAGAATATTTATATTATGGATGAATTGTTATTTTCGTATTGGATTTTTTATATTATTATGTAATTATTGGTTTCTTTTTTAATTATTTTTCATTTAATACAAGTAATTTTTATATTTTTAATAATTTTATTGCAGTTTTTATTTTTATTTTATTTTATTTTATTTTTTTGAGACGGCACCACATTGCCGTCGCAAATGATATTGGCAGATTGAGACAAAAGTTTTTTGCGACGGTACTCTTTGCCGTCGCAAATAATCTTTGGCGACGGCGCTTCATTCTGTCTCAAATATTTTTTTAGCGACGGCATTTTTTGCCGTCGCAAATAACACCTTAAGCGAAGTCAACGCAGTGCCGTCTCAAAAAATCTCAGATTTTTTGTATTAATGGCGACGGAAAAATGCCGTCGCAAAAAGGCAACTTTGCCGTCGCCAAAAAAAGGCGACGGCAACTTCCCGTCGCTAAAGCCCTTTTGCAACCCCTTTTGTTGCGACCCCCCACTTGCTGTCGCTAAAAGTCATCTGCCGTCGCAAAAAACCTTTTGAGGCGGCATTTTGAGTATTTGCGACGGCATTTTACCGTCGCAAAAAGTCAAATTTTTTGTAGTGATAATTTATTTTGTTGAACCGAATTAATAATTAAAGACCAAGTCGAGTGTCTGACACTCTGTCCTTAAGACAGATTCGCCCCGCTACGGTGCTTGCGGTTATGTGGCGTCTATCTCCCAAGATACAATGATCTTCACAAATTTGTAATAGCACTTCAAACAAATTTGTTTGGCGAATTAAAACCTTGTATTCTATAACTCTCTGAAATTTATTCTAAATCTAATATGAAAATAAATGACACAAGAGAGCAAAATGAAGGCAAAGAAAATGAATTTTCGGAATCAATCAAAATTGGAATGGGGCTGCCTTTATATAGGCTTTGTTGACACCTATTCAATTTGAATAGAAAAGGTATGAAGAAGGGACATAACCCTTACTTTAAAATAAAGAGATACCATGAAAGGTTTGCACCCTTTCATTCAAATGGAGGTTTGACTCTTCCTTTAAAACAAAAAGACACCATGAAAGGTTACACCATTTCATTCAAAATGGAGTCTATTTCAATTCACAACTATCCCTTTATAAAATTTCCAACAATCCCCCACATGAATGAAATTGACAGAGAGAAAATGCAACAACATGATGTAAATACAGAGAGTACAGAAATTGAAAATATTCTGCAAAGGATAGGTAACTTTTGGCTTTGAACCTTCCCTTGTGAGACACTATCAGATTTACTAGCTAACCAGTGAACATGATGTCTTGAACTGTTCAGCCGTTTGTGTAAACCAAGACAATAGAACTCACACAGTATATCCCCAGACACAGTTTAGTTCTCACTATTGTGTTCATTTTGGCCCTGAACAACCTGGTCTTTCATGAGTGCTCTAGAGAATTGTAGCCCTTCACAAATCTCATAGAACCGGCCCAGTTCACACTCACATAGGTGATTCTTATGAAGAGTATCCTGCCATACTTCACTAAGTTTACCTAAATATAAGAATCATTAAAGGTTTTACTTAACCTAAAACGCTGCAGACATCACTATTTCATCATAGAAATGGGTAGGAGTTAGACTCCCCAGTGATATTTCTGAGTCATTCACAACTCGGTTGTCCCTTTGAACCTACATCTTGGGATCTCCAGCCAACTAGGTTGGGTTGCTGTTGTGGTAACTCTTATTTAATAGGCTTTAGTCCCATTCCTCTCGATGAATTCTCAACTAGCTCTCTTGCTAACCCTTTGGTAAGTGGATCCGCTATGTTGTCTTTAGACTTCACATATTCAATGGAAATAATTCCATTAGAGAGTAGTTGTCTTACGATATTATGTCGACGATGAATATGTCGAGACTTACCGTCATACATATAACTCTGTGCTCTACCTATTGCAGATTGACTATCGCAATGTATGCATATAGCAGGCACCGGTTTTGGCCATATTGGAATATCTTCAAGAAAGTGGCGAAGTCATTCTGCTTCTTCCCCTGCTTTGTCTAAACCTATAAATTCTGATTCCATAGTAGACCTAGCAATACAAGTCTGTTTAGAAGATTTCCAAGATACAATCGCACCACCAAGAGTAAAGACATACCCACTGGTGGACTTCGAGTCTCTAGTATCCGATATTCAATTTGCATCATAGTATCCTTCAAGTACTGCTGGATATCTACTATAATTAAGCCTAATGTTACGAGTAAATCGAAGATATCTTAGAACTCTTATAATTGCTTTCCAGTGTTCTGCTCTCGGGTTACTCGTATATCTACTTAATTTACTTACGGCATAAGCTATATCCGGGCGAGTGCAGTTCATCAAGTACATTAAGCTTCCAATAATTTGGGCATACTCTAATTGAGAAATACTTTCCTATACATTCTTACAAAGATACAAATTAACATCTACAGGTGTTCTAACAAGATGATCATCATCTTTGCTGAATTTGTCAAGTATTTTCTCAATGTAATGAGATTGTGACAAAGCATATCCTTATGATGTTTTGGTAATTTTCATACCAAGAATTACATCAGCAATGCCCATGTCCTTCATGTCAAAATGTTTATTCAACATTTTCTTAGTAATCATATCATTATTACTACCTATGATGAGCATATCATCCACATAAAGACATACGATGACATAACATTTGTCTGTGTTTTTAATATAAACACATTTGTCATACTCATTAATTTTAAATCCATTTGACATCATTGCTTTGTCAAATTTCTCATGCTATTGCCTTGGCACTTGTTTTAAACCATATAATGATTTAACCAATTTACACACTTTCTTTTCTTTTCCTAGAACAGAAAAACCTTTTGGTTGTTCCATGTAAATTTCTTCATTTAACTCACCATTTAAAAAAGCAATTTTCACATCCATTTGATGAATTTGTAGATTGTATAGAGATACAATGGCAATTAGCATTCTAATGAATGTTATTCTAGTAACCGGTGAGTATGTGTCAAAGTAATCAAGACCTTCTTTTTGTTTAAATCCTTTGACCACAAGTCTTGCCTTGTACTTGTCAATTGATCCATCCGCTTTCATTTTCCTTTTGAAAATCCACTCGTACCAAAGAGGTTTACAACCTGGTGGCAAATCCACCAATTCCCAAGTGTGATTTTGCAAGATGGATTCAACTTCACTATTGATAGTTTCTTTCCATAAAGGAGCTTCAGGACTGGACGTGGCCTCTTTAAAAGTTAAAGGCTCATTTTTCTAACAAAAATATTAGGAAATCTGGACCAAAAGATTTTGAAGTTCTAGCAAGTTTATTACGCCTAGGTTCCTCTTCCTCATTTTGATCTAACTCTTATTCTTGATCATGTTCTTGATCCTAACTAGTAATAGCATCATGAGATCTTTTATTGTTACTAGTCTCTTGTCCAGTCTTATTTGGAAATACATGTTCAAAGAAAGATGTATTTCGAGATTCAATAATAGTATGTATATGCATTTCGGAATGTTGTGATTTACGAATCAAAAACCGATATGCACTACTATTCTTGGCATAACCAATGCAATCAATGGTCTTAGGACCTATCTTAGTCTTTTTAGGACTAGGAATAGCCACTTTAGCTAAACACCCCCACATTTTTAAGTATTTGTAGGATAGTACTCTTCCATGCCATAATTCATAAGGTGTTTGATTCACTTTCTTTCGGGGTACTTTATTAAATATATAATTAGCAGAAAGTATTACTTACCCCCACAAGTTCTGAGGAAATCCAGAACTTATTAACATGGCATTTATCATTTCTTTTAAAGTCCTATTTTTCCTTTTAGCAATTCCATTTTGCTGAGGTGAGTAAGGAGCAGTGGTTTGATGAATTATTCAATGTTCTTTACAAAATTCACCAAAAGGTGATTCATATTCACCACCTCTATCACTTCTAAGTTTCTTGATTTTCTTACCAAGTTGATTTTCAACTTCATTCTTATATTGAATGAAAATTTCCAAAGATTCATCCTTTGTTCGAATTAAATAAACATAACCTATATCTAGTACAATCATCTATAAAAGTGATAAAATATTTTTTCCCACCACTAGTTTGAATTGATTTAAAATCACAAATGTTACTATGAATTAATTCAAGTGGTTCCGTACTTCTTTCAATTAAATGAAAAGGAGTTTTAAATAATTTTGCCTCAACGCAAATTTCACATTTATGATTTGAATCAATGTCAAATTTAGGTAAACATTCCATATTAATTAATCTACGCAAAGATCCATAATTAACATGTCCTAGTCTACCATGCCATAAATTTGAAGACTTAAGCAAGTAAGAAAAAGATGTATTACTATTAATAACTAAGGGTACAACGGTCATTACATTTAACTTGAAAAGGCCATCAGACATGTAACATTTTCCTACATACATCCCATTCTTAGTAAGTACAAATTTATCACTCTCAAATACTAGCCTAAATCCATTCTTACTCAACAAAGATCCGGAAACAAAATTCTTGCGAATGTCCGGTACATGCAGCACATTGTTGAGAGTGAGTTCCTTTCTAGATGTCATCTTGAGTACAATCTTTCCTTATCCTTCAACTTTGGAAGTTGAGGAGTTGCCCATAAAAAGTTGTTCACCATTGGCCACTGTAGAATAAGATGTGAACATCTTTTTGTCGGCACAAATATGGCGAGTAGCACCAGTGTCCACCGACCATTCTTTAGGATTTCCGACAAGGTTTGCCTCAGAAACAACTGCAGAAAGATTGATATCATGTATACCATTGGAAATATTGTCCACTTCGGTCATATGGGCTTGAGCAGGCTTCTTGCTTGTTCTTCTTTTGTTTTTGCCTTTGCTACAGCAATCTTTGGCCCGATGTCCCTCGTTGTCACAGATATAACATTTGCCATTAAACTTGTACTTTTCATTTTGCCTCCCTTTAGAGCCTTGTGATGAACTTTCTCCAAAAGACTTTCGTTTTTTTATTTTTGAAGCATGTTCCACCACATTTGTCTTAGACTCCATAGCATGCTTACCAGCCCGCTTTTCAGAATTGTGGTTGTCCTCCTCAATCCTCAAACGCACAATCAATTCTTCCATAGAAATTTCTTTACGCTTGTGTTTGAGGTAGTTCTTGAATTCCTTCTAGCCTTTTGGTAATTTTGCAATTAAGGCTGCAACTTGGAAGGATTCACTGAGAGACATGCATTCTGCGTGAATGTCATGCAGAATGAGTTAGAAATCTTGAACTTGGCTGATCACAATTTTTGAATCAACTATTACAAAATTCAGGAATCTGCCAACCACAAATTTCTTTGAGCCGGTATCTTTCATTTTGTATTTTTTTTCTTTAAAGACTCCCAAAGTTCCTTTGCTATCTTGATAGCACTGTAGACATTGTATAATGTGTTGTCAAGTCTGTTCAAAATGTAGTTCCGGCAAAGGAAATCAACATGTTTCCAAGCATCAACCGCAGCAATCACTTGCCGATCGGTTTCATCCTCTTTCAAAATAGGAGCATCCTCACGGAGGAAACAAGCCAGGTTTAGAGTTGTTAGAACAACATTTTCTGTTGCCCTCTTTTAAAGTCAGTTCTTGAGAATTTCTCTGACTTTTCACTATGATTTACTGGTACTGTTACAACAGGAGAGGGGGTTGGCGTCATTGTAGCCACCATATTAGTACTTGTTTGGGCATTAGTTTCAGTAGCCATCAATTCTAATTTATAAAACAAAATTATAATTAGAATTTATACTACACAGAAAATTAATCCAAATTTACATAATTAAATTCTGTAAAAATAAAAGAAACAAGAATGTAACTTTTATTTTTCAATTAATTTAGAAATAAAATAAAATGTTATTTAACCAAATTAATTCCACACAAAAAATTAAATTTCTGTAAAATAAAAGAAATAAGAAAATAACTTTTATTTTTCAATTAATTTGGAAATAAAATAAAATTTTATTTAACCAAATTAATTCCACACAGAAAATTAAATCCTGTAAAATAAAAGAAATAAGAAAATAACTTTTATTTTTTCAATTAATTTGAAAATAAAATAAAATTTTATTTAACCAAATTAATTCCACACAGAAAATTAAATTCTGTAAAATAAAAGAAATAAGAAAATAACTTTTATTTTTTCAATTAATTAGGAAATAAAATAAAATTTTATTTAACCAAATTAATTCCACACAGAAAATTAATTTGTGTAACACTTCAATAATTAAAATACTAAAACAGAATTTTAAGTAATGAAAACTCAGAAAATAATTTCTAAAACCCAAAATTAATTTCTGAAAAAATTTCACAAAAATATATTCTGAATTGTTAATGACACCAGTATCGTACTACTAGTTGTCAAAGAAAATAGACAGTATATTACTACTATCTGTCAAATAGCATATAATTACTATTTGTTTTTTCAACCAGAATATTATTTTGTAAATTCACAGAAAATAATTTTCTTAAAAGAAGAAAGAGAAAAAGAAACAAACGAAAAATTCTGTAAACAGAATAATTCGAATATGTCTTAAGATTGTTGGAACAATCTTCTGTGTAAATAAAATAAATTGAAATAATTCAAACAAAATAAAATAAAACTTACATAATTTATTTTGTTGAACCGAATCAATAATTAAAAACCAAGTCAAGTATGTGACACTCTGTCCTTAAGACAGATTCGTGCCGCTACGGTGCTTACGATTATGTAGCGTCTATCTCCCAAGATACAATGATCTTCACAAATTTGTAGTAGCACTTCAAACAAATTTGTCCGGTGAACTAGAACCTTGTGTTCTATAACTCTCTGAAATTTATTCTAAATCTAATATGAAGAATGAAGGACGCAAGAGAGCAAAATGAAGGCAAGGAAAATGAATTTTCGAAATCAATCAAAATTGGAATGGAGCTGCCTTTATATAGGCTTTGTTGGCACCTATTCAATTTGAATAGAAAAGGTATGAAGAAGGGACATAACCCTTCCTTTAAAACAAAAAGATACCATGAAAGGTTTGCACTCTTTCATTCAAATGGAGGTTTGATCCTTCCTTTAAAACAAAAAGACACCATGAAAGGTTACACCATTTCATTCAAAATAGAGTCTATTTCAATTCACAACTACCCCTTTATAAAATTTCCAACACCCAGAACTCTACCACCACGCTGGAGGTGTGGCCGATATTTTTGCTAAAGCCCACAACCCAATGGTCCAAGTGAGCTCTAATCAGACCCCCAGCAGAGGCTTTCCCAGGGTTATCCTTGGACGCACCGTCGGTATTGAGTTTGAGAAAACTGGGACTGGGGGGTTTCCATTCCATTTGACAAGGATCTGTATAGGTGGCTTATCCGTAGGAACAGGATTAAGGTGATGCTACTCTAGAGCATGGGCAATGGTGGAAGAAGGAGAAAAAGGTGGGGGCTGAACTGATTTGAACACGCATGCGTTACGGTTCTTCCAAATGAACCAGCACACTATGAGAAAGACAACAGACCAGGGAGCAGAAGATGGGTAAGACATGTAACGAAGACATATATAGTGAATCATGTCAAATACTAGTTAACTATAAAGACATGCAATGAAAGAGAAAGCCAAATAGACAAAGAAACATACCAGAAACCAAGAAGAGGAGAAGCAACATGAGCCCAAGAAACCTTATACCCATTGCTATTATCTCTGAATTTTTATTTTTTTTTTCTCTCTATTTCTTAACCCTTTGTTATTATTTGATTAACAATATTACAGACCCTCAAAAAATACAATCCCTACTCACTTGTGATTGGTTCAAGAAGAAAAGAAAACAAAAACAAAACAAAAACACATGATTGGTGCACGTCATTTTGGGGGTCATGGAGGTCCCCAACTTTAGAAGTGCCAAACATTTTTGTTATATGATTTAGAAAAATGCTTCAGAACTCGAATTTTTCACGGCTCGAGTGGCCCGAATCCAAAACGAAAATAAACTTTGGTACAGATCATTTGGTGCACATAAACTCGAATTTTTCACGGCTCGAGTGGCCCGAATCAACTTTGGTGCAGATCATTTTTTTTTCCCTCTTTTATATCTGAAATAGAAGAGGGAGGAAGAGAGAGAAAGAAGGAAGGGGAGCAGAGAGGAAGAGAGAAGAGGGAGGAGGAACAGACATCATCGGCACTACCATCATCGGCGCCCGCAATCCACTATGTATACACAGATCTGTATATACATAGATAGATCTGTGTGTGTATATACAGATCTATATCTCTCTCTCTCTCTCTCTCTCTCTCTCTCTCTCTCTCGTTCTTTGTATCTCTCTCTGTGAAGTGTTGATGATGATGCATTGGTGGGTTGTTGATGATGATGCTAATGTGTTGGGATGATGTGTTGATGATGATGATGCTATGTTGATGATGATGTGTTGGTCTCTTCTTTCTTCTTTCTTCTTCTTTCATCTTCTTCTGTGAGTTACGGAAAGGATGGAGGAAAAAAAAAAGGGCCAAAACGATGTCGTTTTGAGATTTCGGGCCACTCAAACCACAGAAAATTTGAGTTAGGTAGCAGGATTGTATGATTTAAGAAAATGACTTGTAAGTTACGCATACCTAAACCATTTTTTTATTTATAGTAGTAATACTAACAACATGGAATCCGAGAGTAGATGCAAGGGTGGTGGTAAAAAGCCATCTATAGCATGGATACCATTGGCCTACATGCAAACTGTAACTAGACATTAATAATGCATCCACAGCCCACAACTTCATTATTGCGATATTGTTTGGTAACTATTAAAATTTATAATTTATAAAAAAATATTAAATATCACATATGTTTTCAAAAGAGGAGGATTAATATTTTTCATTTATAAATAAGATGGTGTTTTTTTAGTAAGAGGGGTTTTCTAATTTAGCGATGTGGGATTGCTTAATGAAATTATGTGGGATTGCTCGATGGAATTATGTTGGCTGGATGGGACACTCACTACTCTTCTCTTGTTGATGTGGGAACTTTCATGCCTTCTTCACCTTCTTCCATCCATTTATTTAGTCTTAATAACTTTATTTATGTGCATGTATATCACTCATATTATGTTAATATAATGACTTTATTATACTTGTCCAAATGATTTAAATAAATTAATTAATAAAACTTTTATCATCAAAATATGACAAATTATACTTAAGTTAGTAATAAAATACATATTAAATTTCAGTAGGGTTGTGAATGATTTAAGAATCTTCCATTGAGAAGGTTTTTTTATTATATTTTATTTTACCTTTACCTCCCGTTAGCAAATATTTTAATATTATAATGTATTATAGATTATATTGTTTGTTTGGGCTCCAAGCTAATTATTCTCCAAGTTTCCTCTCCTCTCCTCCAAGAAAATCCTTTTCTTACCTACCAAGTTTTCTTGCCCACCAAGTTTTCCTTATCTTTTCTTTTCCTCCAAGTTAATCCTTTTTTTTGGTGACCAAGAATCCTCCAAGCAACTTGCCCAAGTTTTCTTTGCCTCCAAGAATCCTCCAAGAAACTTGTCCACCAAATTTTCTTCTCCTATAAATTGAGTTAACGTCTTATCTTGGAAAATAGAAGAAGTGCTTGTTAACGTCTTATCTCCCAAGATACAATGATCTTCACAAATTTATAGAAGCACTTCAAATAAATTTGTTCGGCGAACCAAACCTGTGTTCTAACTCTCTGAAATATTTATTCTAAAACTAGAATGAATAAATAATGCAAAAGGAAAATTTGGACTGCAAAGAGTCAAAAATCAAACAGTTTTTTCGGATAGAAAATATCAACCCCAAAACTGCTGGAATTAATGGTATATATAGCCAAATAATTTTGACCCGAATAGGTACCTAACAGAAGTGAAATGGTGCTCAAAAAATATGAACAGGTGCACGCATCCGTTGGTCAAAACACTATTTCCAAATGTTTGAAAAAATGTACTGTTGATTGAACAGTTAAAGAACTTTTGGACCATATAATTCAAACCATTTGAAAAAGTTGACCGTTTGGTCAAACAAAGCAACAATTTGGAATTCAAATCTGTTGCACTTTATTAAATAAACTATTTAATATATATATATTCAACAAATTGAATAGTTTAATAAAGTAAGAGATACAAATTTTAGGAAACCACTTAGGAATCCAAAATTAGAATTTAGAATTAAATTAAATTCTCACAATTAATTTTTATTGAAAAAATTCAAATGAATTTTATCTAAAAAATTAATGTTAGACTCGAAACACGACGTCAACTTCCCATTCACTCATAAATGGTTTTGATGTTCTGTGTACACCGTGTGGCTTGCCACGCGGAAAGGAACACGTCACCTCTTCGGACCCACCCCAAAAGACGTTTGGGGCCCACTCAATTTTGGTCTCAAAGTCGATCCAAAATATGCCTATAAAACACTATTTTTTTTCCAACAATTATAATTTTTATTATTTGTATTTTCTGATATTTTATTTGTCATTATCACCAACACCTCCCTTAAATAAATTAATAAAAGGCATGGTTATTTACCTTATTTTCCCAGTGACCATAATATTTTTCTCAATTTCATTGCCATTCAAATTAATGATATTGTTCTTGATAGAAATAGATATTTTCCTTTTTGATGAAATGGGTAAAGAATATCAAACTTTATGTTTCATAATATATTCTTAGTGATATCATTATGTGATTGACGCCTAAATAGCTTGTTTGGACATATTTGGTTTTAAATTCAGGAATTATCTTCTTATCCGGAGAAGATTTCTTCGTTGAAAGCAGTTTTTTTAATCAAGCTCATTGGCACTAGTGGCTGAGACCATGTAGTTAAATCTTATTAACTAAGCAAAGTAGGCTTAAACCACAAATGCAATTTCGCCTTGCCTTGGGTTTTTTTTTTTTTTTTTTTTATTTGTTTTTAAGATGGGAAACATTATATTAATAAATAATAACATTACATAAACACGTTCATTTTCGCCTTGCCTTGGGTTGGTTCTTAGATGTGTTGATCTTATTTTTTTTTTAATTTTATTATTGGGAAAAAAATTTTAAGGTCCTAATATTAAGATTCTTTTAAGATAAATGACATACAATATTTTCATAATAATTGGGATCCCTCAATATTTTCATAGAGAAAATTTGACTCAAAAAAATTTGTATCCGACTCAAAGAAATTTTAGACCTGACACAGAGAAATTTCAAAATTTCTCTAGAATGATCATAGATAAATTTTATGGAGAGACCTTAACCAATAAAAAAAACATCTTACACATCTCTTACTACACAAAATTGAAGAGAGATGTTTCACTAATTTTCTCTTTATTTTATGTAATGTAGGCCAAATATAAATACAAATCATCTAAATTAAAGTTTTAATGACCTTAGCTCAACTTAAGCACAAAGGGTTAATTGTACATGCGAAAATGCTAGAGATTCCAGAAATTATATCAAAATTTTTACCAAATATTTCATATAGATGTGAAACTCACATGAGACCCACATAATATTGGTCTCACACCCATATATGACCTTTTTTAATAGAACTTTTGAGACTGTGGCATTACTCTTTTACATATCAAACATGCCATTGATTGTCATTGGATTTCGGTAAAAATGAACAACATAATTAACGGTACCAAAGTTCAAAGTGTTGCTTGCGCGATATATGTACTGGATTCAAATGATTAAAAAAATACAAAAATGAAAGTATCAATTTTTATGGTAATATTTTATTTTTATTTTTGACAATTGGTTAAAATAGTCACACACACAAAAAAAAAAAAAAAATCAATACAAAAGGTCAATTCATTCCCTTTATTTTTTTCTCGTTTTTTAATAAAAAAAAAAAATCATTAGAAAAAACCAATTCTCAAACCAACCTTTCGTAGAAAAAAATTCTGAAGATAAATTGCCTTCCTCACTTTTGTATATAATAGTAGATAAATAGATAATTAGTTTAATTCAGTGTTAGGGTGGGAATAGAACACTCGTTTGCTTTGCTTCCAAGTAACCTATAACCAATACCATCTAAAAAAAAAAACCTATAACCAATACCATCTAAAAAAAAAAACCTATAACCAATAGTAGTTGTGGAGGCTTATGTAATTACACAACTCAAATATCTCCTCTTTTCTTCTCCACAACAATACTATATTGGAGATTTGAAGGTAAGATTTTTCTTTAAGAAATATTCTTAAACCTTTCAATCTCCAATATGATTGCTAGTATGATAATTAATATTCAGTACCAAATTTTGGGATATTAATGTTTATTAATGATGGATGGTCATAGCTTTGGGGATCAAAGTGTGTTCTGAGATTGATAGCAGCACCATGAATTACAAAGAAACCCCCAACAATATGCACATAATCAAGAAGAGAAACGCAATACCCAGATTAAAATCAGAGAACCCAATTCGAAGGAACATAATCAACAACAGAATTTAAAGAAAGATAATCATAAAGGCTAAGAACAAGAAAAGCTCCACAGCCAGATTGTAGTTTAGATGAAAGAAACAGAGGAGGCATGATTGAAACCCATTTGAACAATGAAGTTTTTTGGGTGAATTTGAACAATGAAGTTATCAGATCAGAAATACGAAGAAACCCAACAATATGCCCACAATCAAGTAAAGAAACTCAATCCCAGATTAAAATCGGAGAACCCAATTGCAGAAGACGAATCCAAGGGAACAGTCGGAGAATCGGAAGAAGAAGAAGAAGAAGAAGAAGAAGAAGAAGAAGAAGGAGGATTGAGATTGATAGCCGCAGCAAGAACAGAGACCATCACCACCACCATGAATACCCATCCACGAGAAACCGCGCTTGACATTATTGAAACTGTTTTTCTTCGATCGGACTCAAAAGGAATTTGATAAATCAAACTTGGGTTGGGAGAAACAAAAATAAATAAATAAAGGCGGGAAACAGGTGTTTGGGGAGGTGAGTTGGTGATTAAATACAGGCTCAAGTATTATTGATAGAATTCATACATGTAGATTCATGCTTCATGCATTAAATTTTGATTTGAATTTATGAACCTAAACTTAAACTGAGTATTAAATCATGACAGAAGTCAGACTGGAGACTGGAGATGGTAATGCAATCATCTCAAAGAAATTCTCTTGAGATTTTTTTTTCACACACACCATCTCAAGTCTCCAAGATAATCACGACACAATATATTAATATAAAAAGAAGAGAAGTAGACACTTGTATATATAGGTTTCATTGCTTGACAGCAAAGACATTAAGACTTCTAGTCCTTCTCTATCTCTAAACCTCTTCTCTTTTTCAACGAGTTTCATTGCTTGGTAACTTCTTCCCTTTTCAACAAGTTTCCAGCCTCCAATAGATACCAACTAATTTATGGAATCGGTTAAGTTTGTTTCATGGTTGCCTTAAGTTTTTATTTTTTTATTTTATTTCTTGGGTAGATAATAAATTAAAGTTGGAAGACAATAAATAATAAAAAATAGGGTAAATTATTAATAACTAATAAATCGGTTAAGGGAGTGGGACTTTTTTATTGGGTGCCGTAAACTGTTGGGTTTACGGAGGCCCCGTGTATAATTTTTCAAATTTGCAACTCCATTTATAGTTAAATCCCACATCGAGATCGAGTATGGAAGTAATGAGTGTCCCAGCAAAAATAAATACAACACACAGTCCCACATCGCTTAATAAAAAAAAATCATGAGACAAACCAAGAAAAACTAACACAATTCAGATACAAAAAGATCTACTATCATTGTGAATGCAGCAAAAGGAGGTACTGCTTCTTCCATCCAAACCGTAAAGCCATTCGAAGCATGAGTGAAGTTCCATTAGTGATAGCACCCAAGATTAGTTTTTATGCAGTCAATAACGGTGCCAACGTTGGAAAAATCTTCAACCTGTACCCGTGAATTCACAATCTCCCTCCAAGTGAGCATGGGAAATGCCTAATTAGCTTTCAAAAATCGTTGCCCACAATATCCCCATAATAGCCTCAACACATCAGAAAAGCTAGGTAAATGTTCAGTGCATGATGCAATTACTCTGCCCAAATAGTCCCTCACAATGATCCCCACCCTTCCCTCCATCCTATGTTTCTGTTTCTGCATTTATTGCTGAGTTTTTTTTTTTTAAATAAAAAATTTAAAAAATTCAGATTGGGATATTGAAGCTTCCATAGGCCTTGGGGGTTAAAAACCCCCTTTTGCTTAATATATAGTATAGATATAGATAGATAGATAGATAGATATATCTTTTTATTTTTATTTTTGTGTGGTTTTTATTCGAGTATTTTTTTTTTTGTCAATTTATTTAAGATGAAGTTGTGGGTATCTTTTTTTTTTTAAAATTTAATTTATCTGTGGTTTCCATTTGTTTTTAATTATTATTATTTAGGTAAGTTATGATGTGAGTTAGATATGTGATAGACATGTGAGTTTTATTGATTTAAAGTTTATTTAGATAAACTTTAAAGAATTTTTTTTTAGTTTTTTAGTTTTTTTTGTTATGTTATAATATAATATATATAATATAGGTAGATATCTCCAACTTTAATAGAAAATATTATCTGATTTTTTGGGGAAGAGAAAATAAATGCAAGTTTTAATATTTTTTTTTGAAAATTTGTAAGAGAAATTAGGAGGGAGAGATTATGAAATATTTTTGTTATTAAATAAATAAATCAGTCAATAGTTTTTTTAATCTATTTTGTAAATTAAAAATCAATAATTTTAGAAAATTGATTAATTTGTCCCATTAAATAATTTAAAATTTTGACAGATATACATAAAAAAAAATACATAATTATATTATTAAATCACAATTCAAATTTAGATGTTATACCTTTTTGAGATCTATAGCTAAATTCTTATCTCTTTTTTTTTAAATTTTTGTGTGTAACCATAGTGTATGGGAGAAATTGAAAAGGGTGTTACAATAATTATAAGAGAAGTCAAAATGGATTGTGGGTTGGGAAAAGTCAATAAATGCTGAGGTTGGGTTGGGAGAAGTCAATAAATACTGAGGTTTTTTTTTTTAAATCAAAAAATTAGAAAATTAGGATTAGGAGATTGGAGCTCATATATGATTTTTTGGAGAAGAGAAAATGAATGCAAGGTTTAATATTTTTTTTTGAAAATTTGTGAGAGAGATTAGGAGAGAGAGATTATGAAATATTTTTGTTATTAAATAAATAAATCAGTCAATAGTTTTTTTTAATCTATTTTGTAAATTAAAAATCAATAATTTTGGGAAATTGATTAATTTGTCCCCTTAAGTGATTTAAAATTTTGATAGATATACATAAAAAAAAATACATAATTATATTATTAAATTATAATTCAAATTTAGATGTTATATCTTTTTGAGATTTATAGCTAAATTCTTATCTTTTTTATTTTTTATTTTTTATTTTTGTGTGTAACCATACTTTATGGGAGAAATTGAAAAGGCTGTTGCAATAATTATGAGAGAAGTCAAAAGGGATTGTGGGTTGGGAAAAGTCAATAAATGCTGAGGTTGGGTTGGGAGAAGTCAATAAATGCTGAGATTTCTTTTTTTTTTTTAAATCAAAAAATTAAAAAATTAGGATTAGCAGATTGGAGCTCCCACAGGCCTTGGGGTTAAAAACTCCCTTTTGCTTAATATATAGTATAGATAGATTGAAGCAATTGATGCATCTCTATTACCTACAACACATCTGATATCTGATAAAATTGGAGTAAATAATTGTTGGCTACATATTTTGTACAAGCCAATTACAATTCGACACGTGACAGAATAAGGGTAATATAGGAAAACTATTCAAATCTTCGATCCTGATCGTACACGTGGCAGTTAGTATTGGTTGTTACGAGATCTGAGTAGCAGTGGATCAACAAAGAAATACAAGATAATGTGGCTTCAACGGCTACTCACATTTAAATTCAAATTTAGGAGGGAAGCCCAGCTGCAAGTGATGGCATAGTGGAGCTAATTACAAGGCAACATGATCAGCAATCATGAAGGAGCAGATCGACGATTGGAATTGCAGTTCAATGGTCATCCTTGAGAAGTACAAACAGCAGAGAAGGTCCTAGAAAAAGCCCCCAGACTCAGATCCAAAAACCAGTCTTATTCTACTTATTTTTCTTCTTAGTTTTACATTTCTAGTCTTACATTTTCTGTTCTTTACACTCATGTACTTTAAATTCATGCACTGCACTTCGTTCATAGGAGTAGTTTCAAGTAGTAGATTGTTGCTGTAAACCTCTGGGAGGCTGAGTTTGGATCATTGTAAATTTTTCATTTTTATGAAATACTTCAATTGTTCTTCATTTAATTGTTATCTTGCTTAATTCTCCTAAATCAAGCCACCAGTAAAAGTCCTCTTCATTGAGGCTAAAAGAACTAAAATACAATCGTCTGATAATTGGTTGGCATTAATTCTTTGTAAGGACTGATTGATCCTTACTGGCACGCTCGCAATTACAAAAATAACCTTCGAAAGTCAAAAAGTCAACATATATTTTTGGCACGCCCAGTGGGACTAATTGAAATGGCTAGACGTAGGAGACAAAGAGAAAATGAACGCTTGGAAGAAAGCATGGAAGGAGAGGTAGAGATACCTAATCCAGAGGATAATGTGATAACACATCTTGTGAAAACTCCCATTTTATCAGAACCTATGGTCGAACAAACTAGCACTTCAGAACAAGTACCACATGTTCGTAATATTGGACGAGACCAAGGAATTGGACCATCCACTGTTCCATCTACTCACCCAATAAATCCATAGGGTGGCCTAGTAGATGCCATGGGACAACAGTTAATGAACACGATAGAAAGGTGGGCAACATCCTTTTTGAATCGAATGAATAACCACCAACCAACGAACTCAAGACACATGGAGGAAGTTTTAAATGTTCCTCAGCAAAGATTGGCTAGAGATAAACAGCCTATGCAAGTTAATGGACATTCTAATGCTCAAGCTAGTAATCAGAACTATGAAAGATTATCACCTCAGTCTTGGTACGAATCTATTTCGAGGTCTATAGCAGGTCAAAATGCCTCAGTACTTAACAGTGAAGCCATGCAAATTGGTGGATCTGGCCCAGTACAAGAAAATGGCATAAGAATGATTCTAAATCCCATGTTCGAAGCCATACCTGGCACGAGGGGGTTCACTAATCCCTTATTCGAATTTATACCTGGGGGGTTGGAAGGTTTTCCTACAAATGGAAGAGACACAACACCTGTTCCAGCACCTTTCACAGGTCCTTTTGCAGGACAGGCTCAAAGGGGTTACCCACACCCTCAACAGCAACCTGCACCATAGGGACAACCAGTCCCAAATATACCACCTTATGGACCAAGAGGACCACAGGCACAAGGTTGTCTACCGAATCCTGTGTTTGTCCCTCCAATAGTGGTTCAGCAGGCATAAAATATGGTCCCTAAAGACCAAATTGCTGACATTGTTAGAGAGATGTGTGGACCGATGGCTCGGGGGGTCCAAACTCCTGTCTACAGGAAACCATGCCCATAATGGGTAGATAGGGTACATGAATACCCAAGAGGTTTCAGGATACCAGATTTTGCCCTTTTTTATGGGAATGAAAACCAATCAACAGTGGGGCGCATTGCTAGGTTTGCTGCTAATGCGGTGAATTTACTAATAATGACTATATGAAGTTAAGGTTATTCCTAAATTCCCTAACTAGATGAGCATTTGTATGGTATATTAACCTTACACCTGGCTCTATCCAGACTTGGCAACAAATGAAGAGACTTTTCATGCTCAATTCTTCCAATCAGAGCTAGAGGTTTCCATGGCAGACTTGGCAAGGTTAAGTCAAAGGCCTGATGAGAAAGCTACTCAGTTTATTGCCAGATTTAAAAGGGCTCGAAATAAATGTAGAGTTATCCTACCAGAGCCAGAATTCGTGAGATTGGCTCAAAATGGTTTAGAGTTTAGGCTTCGAAAGAAGTTTGACTCAACTGAGTTCAGAGACTTAGTGAAAAGCACTTATAAGGTGTCTAGGTACGAAGCATTATTAGAGGAGGAGCAAGATCGAAATAATGCATTGTACAAGACATATTATAGAGATCTTAATTATGAGATCGATGCAGCAGAGATTGTGGAGAAAGAACCTGTGATCTGTGAAGCATTAATTCATAAGGATACAATAATTGACCAACAGTTTAAAAAGAAAGACCTTCATAAGAAATACTCTTTCGATTTAACCAAGGCAGATGACATTTTTGATCATTTGCTTGCGGCTAACTTCCTTAAGTTACCAAAATGAGTCAAAATTCTATCTCCAGATGAACTTAAAGGAAAAACATATTGTAAATGGCATAATTCTTGGTCTCACTCAACTAAAAACTATATTGTTTTTCGAGACAGAATCCAAGAACAGATTAGGAAAGAAGTCTAAAATTCCCAGTTAAAGCAGAAAAGGCCATGGGGATCGACAGTAATCCATTTCCAGAACTTGGAGAAAGCGCAGCTAATGTTGTTGTACCAAACTTCCAGAATTTATCTCTGCAGGAATTGGAAGAGGTCGATGTGAAAATGCATGTTGCCAGCCAGGCTACTATTAAGAAAGACACTAGAAGTCTGCCAGTTGTTGGACAAGGCTCTACAAGTCAGAGAAAAGACGCTAATGAAGAAACACTGGATGATGATTCCTTGGAGGCAGCAGTTATCCAAAGAATGTGTCCCAAGTGTAGGTTGAGTTATAAATGGCTAAAAGGACTCCCGATTGATGGGAAGCAATACTACAGGGATGTGCAGAGACGTCCTAAACCAATCAGTGCTCACAACAAAAAGCCATACCCAACTAGTGTTAGGCAGCAGCCATTAATGATTGAGCCAACAGCTGATAGAATGCATTCTAAAGGCAAGAGGCCTTTACATGAGTCCAGGCCACCTAACTATTACAGAATGGAGAGCAGTCATTCTAAAAGGAGGTCGGAGAGGGGCTTAGTTTGTGGGATCAAAACTAGAGATTAGCCCCCTAGACCAGCATCACGCAGGACAGAAAGTAGCTACCTTCATCAAAGGTCTGAATTAGGCCCAAAACATGAAGCCAAGGCCAAGCAGTGGCCTTCGCAACCACCTTCAAAGATGGCCTCGAATGAGGAAAGAAACAGTTCAACAGCTGAGTCAGTAAGTTCGTGGGTACTTGGAGTTCCAGATTGGTTTGTGATGTAGAACAAACCTAGGGAAGTGGCCACCCAGAGAGATGTTGTTGGGAACCAAGGTAGGATGGTCAAACCTTCTTTGGTGGCTCTAAACAATTGGGTATTGCTTAAGCACCCGAAAACAAAGGAACCAGATATGGTCCCCGTAATTTCTAGATCACAAAGAATGAAGATTCAGCATAGGTACACTCAGTACCAGAAAGACCTGATAGAAAGCGGAGAAAGCTTTTCATTGGTCCAGACAGAAAGAAAGAAGAATCCAAAGTCGAACCATACTCCAAAACCAACTCTACAAGACAAAATGGGTTGTAGCAAAGAACAATTGGCCAAAGTTCACTCTAAGTTAAAAGCCAAAGAGAAGTCCAGTCTAGTAGGATTGGAGAAGGCTTTGATGGAGAGTGATAGCGAGACAGAAGAAGAAGTTAACCTAGGCCAAAAAAAAGGAATGGTTGAGGAAGAAATGTTCGAAGCCTTCATGGCTGAACAAACATTTTTGGTTGAAAAGCCAGTCGGAAAAGACCATTCGAAGGAGTCTGTTAGTAATAAGGTGCCAGAATGCAGCATAGAAGATGCTTCTGAAGTAACTGAACAAGGTGGCCAAGAGGAGAAACAGACACAGCCAGTCATTCAATTTGGCTCAGTGTCAGTGAATATGGTACACATACTATCACATGAATTCCAAGCTGGAGATAAGAACCAAGAGGGGTAAGAGATTGACCCAATTCCAGTCTCTAGTGAAGACTCACAAATGAGTATGGTGCAAGATGAATCCGGAATGGCTACCCCAATGGAAACTAAATATGAGAGTGAAGAAGAGGTGAGTATTAACCTCTCATATCCTTTTGAGTATCCCTCGAATTCTATGACACAGCATGTCAAGCCTTTGTATATTAAGGCCTTCTTCGATGGGATACAATTGAACCGAGTCTTGATAGATAATGGGGCAGCAGTGAACTTACTACCGAAATCTTCCTTGAAGAAACTAGAGAAAAGGAACCCCAGGTTAATCCCAACCAGCACAACCATTGTTGGTTTCGCTGGAGACAAACAGATGGCTCAGGGAATTCTGCCCATCAGCTTGAGTGTGGGAACCAGGGACTGCATGACGGCATTCTTCGTTATCGACAACAATGTTAAGTACAATGCTTTACTTGATAGAGATTAGATTCACACTAACAAGTGTGTGCCTTCCTCTTTGCATCAGAAAATAATGATGGCCTTAGCCAATGGAGAGACAGAGGAAATTGATGCAGATCCTCAACCCTTCATAGCCTGTGCAGACTTCACAGAGGCCAAATTGTATATTGAGGGAGTGACACCACTCAGTATACTAAGGAAACCTGATGGCTCAGCCGAAGTGACGGCTGATAAGGAAGTGACACACCTGAAGCACTTAGTTCAGGAGAGTGCTGATGAAAAGGTTGTCGTTAAAGATGACAATGATGCCTGGTTGTAGGCAAAGAGATGAAGTGCTAGAAGCCAAGTCTTTGGCTCTAATTGAGTTCTCAACATTGGATGTGAAATTAATAGTCCAAAAATGCAGGAGCAAGAGAAAGAAGCCATGATAATTGGCAGCAATAGGCCAGAGTTTTGGCCCTTGACAAATACTGTGTGTAGACAGCCCATTTTTGACCGCCCTTAAGAATTGGACGCGACTGATGGTTTACATGGTGGAGAAGGATGTGTAGGGGAAAGGTTCAGTTTCTTCGGCAAGGAGAGAGTCAAAGCTCAACTTCATACCCCTTTTTGGACCAAAACAATCTTGATCAAAAGATTTTAGACCTTAAAACCCTCTCTTTCAAAACGTTTTTGAAATAAAGTTTCTACGATGTTCCAATGCTCGCATTTTGTTAAATGTTGCGCTTTTCGGTAAACCGAGCAAGGACAAAGCAGAAATAAATGAAAGAGAGATGAAATCTTTGAAAAATCTTTCAAAACACCTTACTTAGGGGTTTGAAGTTGAAGAAAAGAAGAGAAGAGGGAAGAAACCCAGTTGGGGGAGAAAATGGGCATGAACTGTTAAGAAAGAGTCGAGCAACCATCGCCGAATCGGGCCTATTCATTTGCATACTTGGAATCAAGCTATGAGGCCACCACCGTTGGAAAGAAGACTTTTGGGACTTCATTTTGCACTCAAGAATCTCCTAAAGCCAATTCCGGACGAGGGAGATATGGTTGATTGAAGTAGGGCATCACTCCGATTGGACCGAATCTACGCGGCTTCACTAAAACAGGCATAACTTTTTGCATAGGAGGAATTTTAATGCAAGGTTTGCTCTATTGGAAAGCTAACTTCCGGGACTTCAATTTGGACACCTGGCCGGCCACCTTTGGACTTCCCAATCATTGGCCGGCCACCTTTCTTTCCGGCAGACCAATTTTTGTCCTGAAAAGTAGCAGGCCGACCATAAAAGGTGGTAGGCCGACCACTTATGCCCAGAAATCCCAAAATTGATAGATATTCTCCTTCCATCTATCTTCCACAACCTCTAGCTGTCCCTAGCTCAGATATTTTCGAACTTTATGTTGCTTTTACTATATATGATGATATATCTCCTATTTTCCAAGAGAGACAACCTTCTTCAACAAGCTTGAGAGCCTCTCTCACTAAAACTCCTTCTCTCTCTACAAATTTCAGATCAAAATCTCTGTCTCTCTTTCTCTCTAGTTGGCTCTCTCTCTCTCTCTCTCTTGCCCTCTTGTGCATAGAAGTAAAGAAATACTTCTTATTTGCATATACTTCCTTCATCAAAGTTGATCACCATTGGCTTGAGGTCCCTTGGAACCTATTTTTGGGCTGATTGAAGGTTTCTTGGCTCAGAAAAGTGATGGTTTTGCTGCTGTCCTTCAAGGGTCTTCAAGGGTAACCATTTTTCCCCCTTTTAAGCATTATCTTGCTTCATCTATTAGCCTTACTTGCAAGCATTTTCGAACTTCATTATAAATTGAAAAGTGTTTTATTTTGAGCCCCTCTTCAACTATGTTTAAGGACACTTTGCTGTTTGAAGTCATCTACTCCCCCTTTGTGCTTTATCTCTCTTTTAGGGCTTATTTTGCATGATATATTATCCCTGTTTTTAGGCATTTTTGGGCTTCGAGCCAACTGTAAAGTGCCTTATTTTGAGCCCCTCTTAAAATTTGTTGAAGGGACCTTTTCTTTTTGAGGTCTCCTACTGCTTCTTGCCCTTTATCTCTCTTTTAAGGCCATTTTTGCATCATATTGTAGCCTTACTTGTGAGCATATTTGAGATTTTTCATAAACTGAAAAGTGCCTTATTTTGAGCCCCTCTTCAACTTTGTTGAAGGGCTCTTTACTATTTGAGGCCAGCTACTGCCCCTTGTCCTCTGTCTCTCTTTTTAGGGCTATTTTTGCACCATGTTTTAGCCTCACTTGTAAACCTTTTTGAGATTTGTTATAAACTGGAAAAAGTCTTTTGTTGAGGCCCTCTTGATGTTTGATTAAGGGCATTCCTTCGTTTGAGGTCATATGCTTCCTTGTATGCTTGATTGCCTCTTATTTTGAGTCTTACAACTAAGCCCTTGTTGCATGCTTTGTTTGGCCTTCTAGCCACTAAAATCTAGTGGATTTTCAATGGCTAACACACTATTTTGAGCCTCAAAAGAAGAGGGGGGTGACCCCCTCTCACCTTGTTTTGCTTAATGGTCTTTTTGGCCTTCCAAAGAGGCCCTATCTTGCATGCTTTGTTGACTGATTTTAGAGCCAATTTGATGAGTTTTAGGGCTATCATATTTGATTTCCAGAGTTAATTTTTCCATGCTAAGTGTCTATCTTGTATGTGCTTAATAACCCCTTGTATGGCCCTCTAAAGGAACTCACCATTTTACACATGTTGGCTGCATTTTAGTGATTATTTAGGCATATTTTCACATGTTTTGTTCACTGATTTTTTCTGGTTTGATGAGTTCTCACATGCTTCATGCACATGCCATGTAAACCATGTTTGCTAGTCAAAGTTGCATACTATTTTAGTCCATCATGCTAGCATCTTTTGGTCATGCTTTGAATTAGAAATGTTTATGTTTTGGGACTATCTTGGCTCTGTCTTTGTGCTTCATAATCAAATAATGCATGCTTTGTATAGCTACAAGTCAATATATGTGCCTAGTTTTGAGTTTCGGGGCTCATCTCATGCATCGAGTGCCATTTATCCATGTTTCGGGATCATTTTGCATCACATTTCAGTGCTGGAACTTGCATGTTTGCATGCCATATTTCATGCCTTGCCATGCCTTGTTAGAGTGGCATCTGTGCCTTAGGATCGGTCCTCGGTTTGCGTGCATGTGTGCACGCATCTCGAGTGTCTTATTTTCATCTTATAACCGCTGATGTGAGTGTGGCTGAGGTCCACTCATATTGGTGTAAGTCCATCGTGCATTGTGTATGCTATTTCAATTCACAGCATTGCGTATGTTAGGTTGTATGTTAGAGCATTGCGTATGCCATGTTAGATCGAGCATTGTGTATGCCATCTCATAGCATTGCATATGCTAGGTTGCATGTTAGGATTGCATTCATACATGTCCTGCATATTGCATTGTGTTTGGGATAGGAGTTAGCCTAAGCACAGGAAACGAGGGACGTTTCATACTTCGAGTGACGGAACGTGTCTCAATTCTCGGTCGCCGACACTCTGGATTATCCATGATGGAGTTTAGGCCTTGTTGTGTTTTCATGTGCATTCATTCCATATTGAGTCACGCAAATCGACTCCTCGGCCACCATGCATCGAGATGCGCAATTGATGGCACGAGGATCGAGGACTACGCTCCCTGAAGAGTAGTCAAGCATACATATGTGAAAATATATTGCCATGCCCCTTTCCTGCTCTCTGTTGCAGCAAATCAGAAACCGGCAATCTCTTGGGGCTTCGCGCAATATTCCAGGCTTAATTGTAAACAGAGGCTAATTGGGGCATCGCAATGGATTTTCGCGCAAGGCAACCCGAACATGCATCATTCATCATCCGGAGCAGAGTTGAGGCAGTCCTTAGCTTGCATGCTAATTTACTGCTTTCCTAGATTAATTTGTTAATTAATTAGGATTTTGTATTTATTCGGACTGTAATTATTCATTTGGGACTGTGTATTATTTATTCGGACTTTCCGAGTGAGGGCACGATTGTAATAAGTGTGCGTACGTGTGATGTATGTCTTCCAACCCCACGTCTTTCTCCCTTTTATTTACCAGCTTATGATGGTTAGATTAGGCCATGTTTCATTTAGCATACAGTATGATAGCATGTTTATATTCATTCATCTGTTTTGCATGCACCAGGCTCAGCGCATCATACTCACTGCATTGTATTTCAATTCCGAGTTGAATACGTGTTAGCTGTAGCATTCCATATGCCATGTTTAGAATAGCCGAGCCTATCTTAATTGCATTCCTGCATGTGTTGCATTAGGCATTTCTGTATAGTTAGGATCATGCATGGATTTCTAATTAGCTTCTGTTTTGGCTTGGAGTACTCAGTAAGTTTTTACGCTTTAGCATCCTTGCATGTGTGTGAGTGACTGCCATGATAGCATGCTTACCATGAGGCTATTTGCTTATGTGATATAACTGCCTGAATGCCTGTGGGTGAATGTTAGGTTATTTGGATTGGGACAAATCATCAACTATGAGTTTTAAGCCCACTAGATAGTGGCAAAACCATCTTTTCTAAGCCTACCTGAGGGTGGCAAAATCTGCATTTCAAGCCTACCTGCAGGTAGCAAACTATCTTTCAAAAACAAACATGAAATGTTTTGTTCCAATTCAGGCGATCCGGTCTATACTTGTATACTGTGCGCATCATGTAGTAAATCTAGGCTAATAACCGGAATAAGAACGCATAACGTTTTCAAAACTAGATATCATGGTTAGTAGAGGTCGATCTTTGATCGGACAAGCGGGGGTGCTCACGAAGTGACCTTCTCCAATCGTGCCCAAGTTCCCGAGCCGAGGCAACTTTAGTGATGACGGATACGTGGCCTTAGGCAACGAGTCAGGGTTTCCTAAATTTCCCCAAAAATAAAATATTTAGGTGGCGACTATGTATCTGGCAAAGCAGTCCATGCCTGGCACTTCTTTCAAAAAATCTGTTTTCAAAAATGATTTGCCGGATTTGGACTCTTTGATGATTCATCGGTCTTGCATTGCACTCTGCGAGATTAGATACAGGACCGTGACATTGAGTCTTGAACTGTAGTGAGCCCAAAATGAACAGAACGGGACTCATTCCTCCCGGGGCATTCGGGGACGTCTACATTGTGCATTGGACATTGAAACAAAAGTCTAGGAGATACAGGAAGAAGAAGCCTTATGGACAGACTTTGTCTATGAGGAGGAGGGTAAAGATGTTGAATTAAAGAATCTAGGAGCAGAACAAAGCAAGAAGATTGCTTCGAAGGCAGAAGAAATCAAAGAAGAAGCTTTAGTAAGTTCTCAGACACAAGACCCCTTAAAAGAAGTAAATTTAGTAGAAAGATCTATACAACAGCCCACCTATATAAGTGCTTGTTTGAATGCTCTGGATAGGGACCAGTTGTTGGTTATTCGGAAGAAATATAGAAATTATTTTGCATGGTCTTATAATGAACTACCGATAGGTCATTAGTGGAACATAGGCTCCCTATGAGGCCTAATTTCAAACCATACAAGCAAAAACCAAGAAGAATGAGTCCAGAAGTGATTCAGAAAGTTAAGGAAGAAATTCTTAGACTACTCAAGGCAGGCTTTATTAGGACAGCCAGGTATGTTGAATGGCTATCCAATATTGTGCTTGTAGTTAAGAAGAATGGTAAAATGAGGGTATGCATTGATTTCAAAAACTTGAATCTAGCAACTCCGACAGATAAGTATCCTATGCCTATAATAGATTTGTTGGTAGACAGTTTAGCAGGGCATCAAATTATATCAATGATGGATAGGCACTTTGGTTATAACCAAATCTGCATTGCAGTGGAAAATGTCCACAAGACATCATTTAGATGTCCTGAGAATATTGGCACCTTCGAATGGGTTAAAATGCCATTTGGCCTGAAGAATGCTGGGGCTACATATCAGAGAGTTATGAACACTATCTTTCATGACCTTATTGGAGGGTATTTAGAGTGTTATATTAATGAAATTGTAGTTAAATTCTAATCCATGGAGGAGCATCTGTTTCACTTAGAAGCAGCCTTTGAAAGAATGAGGAAGTTCAAGTTGAAACTCAATCCTCTTAAGTGTGCTTTTGGCGTATCATCTGGAAACTTCTTGGGCTATGTATTACACAAGAGAGGAATACAGATTGACCAGAATAAAGCCAAAGCCATCATTGAAGCCAGACCTCCATCAAGTAAGAAAGAATTACAAAAGTTCCTTGGACAGGTTAATTTTCTTCGAAGATTCATTTCTAATACTACAGGAAAAACTAAAGTATGTTCTTTCTTATTAAGGCTAAAAGATGAAGAGGAATTTGTGTGGACAGCAGAGCATCAAATTGCTTTCGAAGGTATCAAAGCCTACTTGGCCAACCCTCCAGTGCCGACGCCACCAAAGGGTAAGCCCTTGAAGTTGTACATAGCTACAACAGAAGATTCATTGGGAGCTTTCTTAGCCCAAGACAATGAAAAAGGTAAGGAGCAAGCTGTTTATTACCTTAGTAGGTTTTTAAATTCTTGTGAATGTAAGTACTCAGCTGTAGAAAAGCTGTGCCTTGCATTATATTTTGCTGCAATGAAATTAAGATACTATCTTTTGCCTGCAACTGTCTTGGTAATTGCAACCACAGATTTGGTTAAGTATATGTTATCTAGACCTTTGTTGAGGGAAAGAATTGACAAATGGATATTAGCCGTATCAGAATTTTATTTAGAATATGTTCCCCAAAAGGCGGTAAAAGGACAAGTTTTAGCCATTTTTTTGGCAGACCATCCATCTCAAATAGAAAGCCAAGAGATAATGGAACTTGGTATGGCTAGTGTTGAGCCATGGCAAATGTGGTTCGATGGATCAAAAGCCAATGGCCTAACTGGAATTAGTATAGTGATTAAGTCACCACAAGGAATAGAAACCACACATGGTTTCAGGGTGGATGAGATTACTTGTTCTAATAATCAAGCTGAGTATGACGCCTTAATAGTGGGACTGGAAATTCTTATTGGATTGCAAGTTCATGCAGTTAACGCATTTGGAGATTCTCAATTGGTGGTTAACCAAGTAAAAGGGATTTTCAAATGTCAAAGTATAAGCATGTTGCCATACTATGTTGTTGCATTACATCTGCTTTCTCAATTTCAAATAGCAAATGTGACTCATGTCTCAAGATTCTTGAATAATAGAGCTAATGATGTGGCTCAGAAAGCTTCAAATTACAAGATAAGGGATAATGCTCAAAGGAACATAAGCCAAACAACATATCAAAAATTAATACCACCCTTGAATAAAAGGAATGTGGTCCTAGAAGTCAACCACAATGACTTACAAGAACAAGATTGGAGGCATTTAATAATGCAGTACTTGGCTGGCCCATCTTCGAAGGCCAGCAGAAAAATTAAATTGCAATCTATGCAATACATGATGTACGGTAATGCTCTCTACAAAAGAGGGGGAGATGGTTTATTACTGGAATGTTTAAGCCCAAAAGAAGCATTAACAGCTATGGTTGAGGTTCATGAAGGCATCTATGGTGCTCATCAGCCTGGGGTGAAAATAAGATGGTTGCTTCGAAGGCATTCCTACTATTGGCCAACTATCCTTAAAGACTGCATAGAATATGCAAAAGGTTGCCAGGCATGTCAAAAGCATGGCACAATAAGGCATGTGCCCATAACCGACCTGCATGCAGTAGTGAAGACTTGGCCATTTAGAGGATAGGCCATGGATATGATGGGGAAAATACACCCACCTTCTTCGAATGATCATTGTTTCATTTTAGTGGCCACTGATTACTTCACTAAGTGGGTCGAAGCTAAGCCATACAAGGTTGTAGACCAGACTGGGGTCATTGGATTCATTAAAGATTTAATCCATAGATTTGGGATCCCACAGACTATAACTGTTGATAATGGGACAGTATTTGATGGGAAGATGGTAAAATCTTTTGTGGCAGAATTTAGAATTAGCCTTGTTAATTCCACCCCCTACTATGCACAAGCTAACGGTCAGGCTGAATCATCCAATAAGTCCTTGAAAAAAGGAATACAAAAGGTTGTGGAAGACAATTCTAGGGATTGGCATAACTTATTGTTGGATGGATTGTGGGCTTATAGAAATTCCCCAAGGTCAAGCACAGGAGTCACTCCTTATGCCTTAGTATATGGGCATGATGCAGTGTTATCTGTGGAAATTAATGTCGAGTCCTTGAGGGTAAGGTGTCAAGACCAGTTAGATCCTGAGCAATACCATCAGAGTATGTACTTGGAATTAGAAAGCATAGATGAAGTTAGAATTCTGGCATTAAATAGTATTCTTTTTCAAAAGAAGAAAGCAGCCAAAAATTATAACAAAAAAGTCAAATACATTGGCTTTGATGAAGGTGATTTGGTATGGAAGACAATACTCTCAATAGGGATTGAAAGCCATAAGTTTGGCAAATGGTCACCTAATTAGGAAGGACCATATCAAGTTCATAGAGTCCTGCCTTTCGGAGTATACCATTTAAGAAATTTGAATAGATACATACATCCCAAAAAGATTAATGGCAGACATTTGAAGCCTTATTTTCCAACCATTTGGGAAACACAAGGAATAAAATAAACATTAAGTACAAGAATATGAGAATACTCAAATGATAAATAAGAATTTGTTCTTCATAAAGAATTGAATACATTCTGCCATAAATTGGCCCAAAAATCATTACAATGTCTCAGTTGTTCTTTTACAATGGATGTTCTATTCTTAAATGATGAGAACAACTGGATGGTTGTGGTCATTTCCTCCTTTCGGTCAGCCAATCCTTGGTTGGTGATCTGCAGTTTGGTGTCAGTTCGGATTAAGGCCTGGTTCACTGCAGATAGCTCCTCCTCAAGTCGAGCTTTCTTCTCCAGTAGTTGAGTTCGAAAGTGGGAAATAGAAGAATATTGTTCCTTTAGTTCTGATACTTCAGTATGCACTGTGGAAACAAAGTTCTGATCTTCAACCAATTTCTCCTCTGCAGCCTTGGCAGCATGGCAAATGTTGATCTAGAAGTCAATAGTGGCTGCAGCCTAGGATAAATGGCTTGAGACAGTCATGCCAGATTGCTCAATAATTTTGCAACACTAAAGGAAGTCATTTCTTAGTATAGGTCTCTCTAAGGCCTCGAAGGGAATCCTCGAAAAGGATGTCAATAGCTCCAGGCAGTTGTCCAAGTTTATCAAAGGTGAAGAAGGCTTACTACTGGAAGAAGACCTCTCAAAAATTTCTAGTAATGAATCAGCCAAAACTAATGGCTCAGTCTCATCACTAGCCATTGGAGAGGTAGAAGGCAGGTCGAAGAGACTAGCTAGTCTTGCTTCAAAAAGGTCTATCTCATCTGTGGACATGAAAGGGGTAGAAAGGGCTTTGGTGGAAGGCACAAAAGACTACATAGGGATAGGAGAAATAGGTGGAGCATCTTCAGCGGTCTCTATGGTTCTAGCCACCAATAAATCAAGGGGAGAAGGGCTGGAACTAGGCAAAGGTAATAAACTACGAGTTGAAGAGCTGCCAGTACCCTCTATAGGAGAATCAGCTACTATTGAAGAGAAGGTAATAGCTGGAACTTCCTTAGGAGGAGAAGGAAAAGCAAGGCTCGAAAGAGAATTAAATTGAGACAGGTCAAAAGACAAGTAAGGAAGATATGGAATTAAGCCAAAAGAAAGTGATGTAGGAATACTTGGCCTTAGGAAAGGTATAGAAAATATAAGGCCTGGAAGTGGCAGAATTATTTGAATGTTCTCCACATCTTGAGTTTGTTCCACTTCAACTGAAACTAAGGTAGTCTTTATTAGAAGAACATGCTCAGCAGTTGTTGCTGCAAAAGAAGAAGTACAAAGTAATGTCAAGTCTCAGTACCTAAAATCTAACAAGGAAAAACAAGTAGAGGCATGAAAGAAGTTACCTGTTTCAAAAGTGGTAACAACAATGGAAGGGTTGCGAAGAGAATAGTGCTCAGTAATATGTTGCCTCCTTACAATTTCTCTTTGGGTTGCATCAGCAGCAGCAGCCTCATCTCTTAAGAATTGCTGTTGTCGTCTCTTCTCAGCTCTCTCAAAAACAATTATGGCCTTAGAATGTTCCTGCTCTACTGCCTTGGCGGCTGCCTTATGAATAGGGTCTTTGACCAAATCAAAAGGGGAGACAGTCATCTTCCTTCTCTTCTTTCTCGGTATTGGTATTGCCTGCTCCTTCTCAATTTCTCTCTCCTCAATCTGGGATTCAGATTCCTCAGAAGTGAGTTCCTCTGCTACTCTGGTAGTTGTCTCATGAGTGGGATCTTGATCCAAATCAGAAGGAGAGACAGTTGCTCTTTTTCTTCTTTATACGAGTGTCTCTTGCTCTTAATCTTCTTCTTCTTCTTCTTCTTCTTCTTCTTCTTCTTCTACTGTTGGAACTTCAGGCGCTTCCTTTACAGGATCAGGCAAGAGTTTCCTTTTCTTCTTTTGCTGTTTGATCCTGAGGAGCTGTAAAGCTTGGGTCTTCTGAAGAGAATCTCCCTGTGAGGCACCCACACCACCTTCACAAAAGAAGAACTAAAGATAAGGCTAAAAGCATTATAAAGAAGACAAAAAGAAAAGAAAAAAAAAACAAGGGTATTTACCTTTCTTTGAGGCAGCCCGAGTAACTCTAGGAGGAGTTGAGGCAGCAGGAGCAGACTGTGTGGTGGCAGGCACAGGAGTGATAAGAATAGTGGAAGAAGTAACAACTCCAGCTCCTTTGGGCTTGGGCACATCCAACACCATTAGTAGATCTTGAGGAGAAATGGCCAAGTATACTTCCATATTGGTCACTCACCAGTTTTGGTACCTCTTTAATAGGTTACCTTGAGGAAGGAAAGGGATGTACTCAAATTCGACCAAGTCTTGTATAAACTTAGAAGTTGCCTCTTCTAGTCTGGATCTTCGAACTTTCAAATCCCTGGTGGTAAGACTTAGATTGGTGTTACTGCAGAGAGGTATTGGGACCCCTTGTGAGAAGCCAAATTGTCTAGCAAATTGAGCAGGACAATAGGGCTCAGCAATGCATTTGTAAGCTCTGGGGTTCATGGTTCCAATGAATAATTCTCTAGGGAGCAGAATAGAAGCCCATATATCTTTATGAACAGGTGAAACACAGAACCTATCACTTAGGAAGTTCTTCAACCAAGATGAACCAATGGTAATGGGTTCGAAGGAACGAAAGCTGTAAGAAGGAGGAGAAGCTGGAAGCTGGTAAAAGAAAGAGAAGTAAAAAGCAAAAGTAGAAGGATAAAGTGAAACATTGGCTAGCCTTATGCCATGAGTAGGAGGGTTTGGCTCAAAAAATTTAAGACATTTGGATTGTAACTCAGTGAAATAAGCAAAAAGCCAAAGCTGAAGAATCCAAAATGGCCCCTCTTGATTGGCATCTAAGGGTTTCTTACAGAAAAGAGAACATGCTCTATATACGTGACCTAAGACGTATGGAGCTAAAGCCACCTTCTTCTGTAAAATAAGGGCTTTGGCAAGAGGGGCAAATTCAGGCATGATTCTTTGAGAGGAAGTGCAGAAAAGGAACTTGCAAAGCCAATATGGTAGGAAAGAAAAGAATTCCCTATCAGTCACAGGACCCTCTCTTTTATTCTCAGCCTTGACGAAGTCACTATAGGATGAGTTAAGAGAGGGGAGGGAAAAAGGGACTGCTAGGTCAGGATAATCTGGTCCAATGAGGGTTCCAATGGGGGATAATCCTAATAGGTGGCAAATATCAAGAACAGTAGGGGCCATCATCCCACATCTAAATTGAAAGAAATTAAAAGCAGAATTCCAAAAGCACAGGGCAGCAGGAATTAAGAAATGGTCCTCTGAGATGGTTAACTTGGATAGTCGGAGGGCGTCGAGAAGGCAGAGTTCTTGAAGGTCCAGGGTCCTATTAGGGACAACTCGATCATACCATTCTTGCCACTCCGGTCTCACCGTGGGCCAGCATCGGTGGGGGCGGTTCGTCCTCCAGTTCCTCCAGTCAAGGCCACCTTCGTAAAGGAAACAATGGTCTTCCAAACAAGGATATAGAGCTAGAAGCTCAGTAAGAATTTTCTTGAATATGGGCCCAAGCACATAGTCTTGTTGTACATGACGACGAGGGATGAAGATGTGTCCGTCGATGGCACTTTTCTCCCCAGCCCTGTACTTTTCACATTCTGTATCAATGAGCCTTTTCAGGGCTACAGACGGGCTCGCACGCTCTACAACTGGCACTTTCAATGAAGAAGAAGCCATTGATAGAACGCTTTCTCAGAGGACGAAGCTGGGAAAGGGAGTAAAAAGAAGTGGAAGATCGATAGAGATAAAGGGTTTGTGTGTTGAGCAAGCAAGTGATTTCAGAGCATGAAATAAAAGAGTTTTAAAAGCCTTTGTATCTGAAAGATATATCGCGTAATTCGTTAAGTACTAAAAGTACGAATACGAAGAGTTTCCTTCAACATTGATACTTTTGGAGGGAAAAACACAATCCCAGATGTTGATGCCAGCTTCGAAGTAAAATATTTGGCTTCGAAGCCAAATTTTGGCGCCAAAAGTCAAATAACAACGGCTTCGAAGCAAAGAAGCCGACTTCGAAGCAAATTCCACACTTAAAGATGTAAGAATACTCAAGTATTTGTTTACTTCAAAGGGATTAAAGACCTGTTTTAGGTTTCTTAATGAAAGTAATGTCCTTCGAAGTGAAACTTGAGACCCCTTAAGGATGGGAATTGGTGTTCGAAACATAAAAAACCAGATTTTTGCGCCAAAAGTCAAATAACAACTGCTTCGAAACAGAGAAGCCGGCTTCGAAACAGAGAAGCCGGCTTCGAAGCACATTCCATACTTAAAGATGTAAGAATACTCAAGTATTTGTTTGCTTCAAAGGGATTAAAAACCTGTTTTAGGTTTCTTAATGAAAATAATGTCCATCGAAGTGAAGCTTGAGACCCCTTAAGGATGGGAATTGGTATTCGAAACATAAAAAACCAATAGTTGGTTTGTATATGTACAGAAAGAGATTGTCTTCTGAACTAAAACAGCATGAACTGTTGTTCGAAGCAAAAATGGTCAATTTAAGACTGATTGATCATACTAACCATGACCATATGTTGGTTATGATTGAAATGAGCATTAAGGGGTAGGATGGTTAAATTTGAAACACTGATTCTAAATAATAATAAAAAAATCAGCCAGAACTGTCAACTATATTCTATAAATTGGAAAAGTTCATATTAGTTCTTTTTAGTGTTTCATTTAAAATGATTGAGTCCAGATTCGAAGGATAAGATTGTTCAGTTCGAAACCCTAAATTTGCTTTTAAAGACAAACGGAGACAAGATCAAGCAATGCCAAACAAGGAAAATTTTTAGTTGTATTAAAGCAAAAGCAATTACATTGAACGGCCTTCTTTGGGTACAAATTCAAACTCATAAAAGTAGGGAATAGAACAAATAACAAGATCATGAAATTTGGTCCAACTATGATCAATGAATTTCTATTCTTTCTTTATTCTATCCTCTATTTCTTCTAGGATTGGCTGCATAAGTTGATGTGCTCTCACTTCATAAAAGAGCTCTTCATCCTTTATTTCGAATGTTGTTTCTCTCAATCCTTGTTCCAACTCGTCTATATCTGAGTCATCCCAGTACGCAGAATCTTTATTCTTGAAGTTCTCGAATTCTTCAATGAAATTCTCTGCTTCGTACTGGGCATGAACTCGAAAGAACGAGAGTTGGTCCAAAGATTGAGTGGTGGCTATAGAGGTCCAATGCCAGTGGAGAAGCAATGGGAGCTGATCCAAAAACATGTGAAGCTCTGCTTGGGCGAAGGGATTGAGGACATGACCCCAAGTCAGAATATCACAAGCCCATCGAAGGTTCTTGAGAGGGACTTTGTCCTCAAGAACACTGAAAGGCAAGTGAGAGAAGGCCGTAAGTAGGAATTGGGCTTGCTTCCGCTCAGCTAGAGTAAGGGGAGGTGGAGGCTTGTAAGGTGGAAAGACCTTATCCGCGGAGAGGGCAAGTCTCAGTCTCTCTGTCCAACAAAGAGTTGGCAGAGGAGAAGGTATGGAAGTCTCCACTTCAAGAGGAGAAGCAAGGGCAGAAGGAACGAGGGCATTAATATAATCGAGCCAGTCAGAAGAGCAAAGCTTCGCCTTCTGGACTAAGAACGATCGATTGTACCCTTGTGCCTCTTCGAGGCGTCGAGCAGCGTGCACTATCTTTGTAGGCATGGAGGATGTATACCATGCTACAAGCAGAATTTCCTCCAAACTGCGTCGATGATCGATGGACACGTAAGGATAGACCACCAAGCTTCGTAAATAGGAAGGGAACTCTAAAGGGTCAGTAAACTCGACAAAGTGATGGTTGATTCACTCCCTTAAATCACAGGCCTCAGGTTTTGACCAGTGTGTCCAGTTAGAAGTCCCAGAGAAAGAAAAAGCTGCAGCCTTATCCCATGCAGAGGGTGGTGAAGAAGAACTTCCCATGTCCATAGTTACAACTTTCTTAATCAAAGGATTGAGAGCAGTTCGTTCATAGTCCAAGGGTGAGTCAGAAGAAGAATTTCCCATGTCCATATTTGTAAGTTTCTGAATCAAAGGATTAAGGGCAATGTGTTCGTAGTCCAAGGATTGATAATTCGCAAAGGCATCCATGACCTGAATATAGAAAGGTGGGTCAAGGTGGCTAATTAATGCATGGAGGTTCTTTCGAGGAGGAACAGCATCATCAAATGACTCTTCGTGTGCTTGATCAATAGAGGAGGAAATTGATTTGGCCATAAAAATGTATCAGTCTGTTCGAATACTAAGGTGGTAGGGGTGTTCAAAAGATTGAAGGGGAGTTAATGCAAATGATGAAAGACAGTTGCATTTCTAGAAGAATGCAAAGCCCATGCACGTTCTAAGACGTAGGTAAAAGACCTTGATCCACTAATATCACCAAGTATTGGGTATATTAGTGCGGGGGGTAATGTTGGCTACATATTTTGTACAAGCCAATTACAATTCCACACATGGCAGAATAAGGGTAATGCAGGAAAACTATTCAAGTCTTCGATCCTGATCGTACATGTGGCAGTTAGTATTGGTTGTTACGAGATCTGAGTAGCAGTGGATCAACAAAGAAATACAAGGTGATGTGGCTTCAACGGTTACTCATATTTAAATTCAAATTTAAGAGGGAAGCCCAACTGCAAGTAATGGCATAGTGGAGCTAATTACAAAGCAACATGATCAGCGATCATGAAGGAGCAGTTTGACGGTTGGAATTGTAGTTCGATGGTCATCCTTGAGAAATATAAATAGCAGAGAAGGCCCCAGAAAAAGCCCCCAGACTCAGATCCAAAAAACCAGTTTTATTCTACTTATTTTCCTTCTTAGTTTTACATTTCCAGCCTTACATTTCCTGTTCTTTGCATTCCTGTACTTTAAATTCCTACACTGCACTTCGTTCATAGGAGTAGTTTCAAGTAGTAGATTGTTGTTGTAAACCTCTACGAGGCTGAGTTTGGATCATTATAAGTTTTTCATTTTTATGAAAGGCTTCAATTGTTCTTCATTTAATTGTTATCTTGCTTAATTCTCCTAAATCAAGCCACCAGTAAAAGTCCTCTTCATTGAGGCTAAAAGAACTAAAATACAATCGTCTGATAATTGGTTGGCAATTAATTCTCTATAAGGACTTATTGATCCTTGCTGGCACGCTCGCAATTACAAAAATAACCTTCAAAATCCAAAAAGCCAACAATAATACTACATCTACTGTGTAGAAATAAATGTTGTCTCTTGATTTTGTTAGACAACCATTGAATTCCATGTAATGAGTGAATCATATGGGTTCTCCAATAAAGCACACAGCAATCTCTGACTCTTGTTCTTGATCTTATAAATATAATCATCAAAATATGGTGATTAAATACAGGCTCAAGTATTATTAATAGAATTCATACACGAAGATTCATGCCTCATGCATCAAACTTTGATTTGAATTTATGAACCTAAACTTAAAGTGAGTATTAATCATGACAGAAGTCAGATTAAAGATTGGAGAAGGTATGCAATTATCTCAAAGAAATTCTCTTGAGATTTTTTTTTCACACACCTCAAATCTCCAATATAACTGCTGACACAGTATACACCTCTACCTTTGGGGTTTAAAAATTTCAAATTTGTGTTGAATTTTCATCTTTTTCTCCAGTTCAAAAAATATATATTTACCAGATTTTGCTCATTTACTTCTCTCTGTTTCTATTGTTCTTTCTATCGACCCTTTCCTGAATTGTGGCCTTCAATTTGATGTGTCCTAGTTTCGTGGCTCTTCTCAGTACTCACTCATTCTTTACTTCCCTTATTCAGGTCATATTAACTTTATTAAATTGAATTCCCACTTATAGCCTTAAACTAAAATATTTCTATTTTGCAAGGTGGGCATAACATTGGTAAGATCAGTTGCGACTTCATCCCACCAAGACTTGAGCTTTTATGGGAACGAACCCAACCCACCCTTTGATCTTCTTTTGGAGATGAGCATGATTTGCGGCGATGGGAATAGCACTTCGTCGGATGGAGTGGCTCTTTCTCCCATGAGATCAAGAAGTATGATGGGGATAGCACTCTCTTCTTCAAAATCTCATGGGGATCTGTCTTTGATGCACATTACTACCAAAGTTTCTTTGAGAGGAGAGGACTTCTCTTTCTTGTCGATCGCTATTGATGACCAACAAGAGACTCTTGATCTAGTGATGACTTATGCATCTAATGATGGCACAACCTTCGGTCAATTTTGTGAGAGCCATGATGAGTATGTCTAACCTTGGCATTCTCAGTGGATCTCAAGGACAGGTCCAGGTCACTTGCTCGAGGGTTGTTAGCTTCAATTAACAGAACCTGCCATCGTAGACTCACCTTGTTATCATGCTGCGCATTTGATTGAATGTATATACTCTTTTTCAAATTCTTTTATCAGATTAAATAGACAGATTTGGGATTATTTGTTTTTTCAAATTCTTTTTGTAGTTTTATTTGTGGACTCGTGTTAGTTTCATGCTGAAGAATCTTAAGGTCGAATTATATAGAACTGATGTGGGGTTTTTTGGTTGTTGCACTTGAAAATTTGTTTAGCCATTCTGATTTTGAAATCCTATCTTTGTTTCTAGATATAATGCATGTTTGTTTTAAGATGTTGAATTCCTTATTCTGACCACTTTCTCAATTTGGAGAAAACCTCTCTTTTTCTTTTTTCTGCTGCTACTACTGCTTTAGATTCATATGTTAGCAACTATCCTAAGAATGATAAATTTACTGCTGCTTTAATTTTGAATTCATGGAGCAGAGTAGGGTCTAACCAAATTAGAGAGAACTAATTTGCAAGTGATTAACTCTTGTATATTTCCCTTTTTCCTTTTAAATGTACACCAAATACATACATACATAGTCTAACTATACAGCTGTGAAATAAAAACCTGGGAATTCAATTTCACGAAACCGCTCTCCTGAAGAAAAATCAATTTCAAAACCATAACTCTGCCCTCCGTACTGCACGTAAAGATAATCCTTAGGAGACGAGGGTGGGGGCAAAACCTAAGACACTTCTAGTAAATCCGAGGTAGGTGGTGAAGGCATGTCTTTCTTCTTTGAGTAATAAACATCCGCCAATAGAAGCCAAATAAGATCGGGATCCATGAATGCGAGTCCTACAAGGGCATTCACACATGCCTCACGAAAACCTACAACACCACTACAAGCTATCCCCACAACAAAGCCACTGACCTTTTTGAGGACTGCTTCCAATGCTAAAGACCTACAACACCACTGTAACCATATTTTTATGGTTCAATTTGTGGAAGGGTGGTGGGCTGACTCTGGTGCCAATAGGCATGTCTACTATGATAAAGATTGGTTCAAAGATTTTACTCATTTTAATGAGGAGAGGACTGTTACGCTTAATGACTCCAATTTAACAAAAGTGTTCGGGTGTAGGGATGCTAAGCTGAAATTCACCTCTGGACGTGTACTTGTTTTAAAAATGTGTTGTATACACCATCCATGAGGAAAAATTTGATGCCGAGTTATTTGCTTAACAAGTTGGTTTCAAGCAGACCATTGAATCTAACCAATATGTAATCACTAAAAAAAAACATATTTGTGGGAAAAAAAATATGCATGTGATGGAATGTTTAAATTAAATGTTGAGAATAAGAAAACACATGTTTCTATTTACATGTTATCTTCTATGAATTTTTGGCATGCTCGTCTGTGTCATATTAATAGCCGTTATGTGAGAGTCATGAGTAGTTTAGGATTAATTCGCAGACTAACAAATAATTTTGAGAAATGTGAAGTTCACAGTCAAGCAAAAATAACTAAAAGGCCTCATATAAGTGTAATGAGAAATATTGAATTGTTAGAATCAATTCACACTGATTTATGTGAATTTGAAGGAATTTTAACACGTGGTGGAAATAGATATTTTATCACTTTTATTGATGATTTTTCAAAATACACTTATATATACTTATTGAAAAATAAAAGTGATACTTTTGAAAAATTTAAAGAATTCCTTCTTGAAATTGAAAATCAATTCGGTAAAAAGATTAAAAGATATAGAAGTGATAAAGGCCGAAAGTATGAATTTTTTGGATCCAACTCGTTTGCTCAGTCTTTGGGAATAATCTATAAAACCACTCCACCATATTCACCTGCATCTAATGGCATAGCAGAAAAGAAAAATAAAACTTTAACTGATTTAACAAATGCTATGCAATTTTGAAGTAGGTACTCCTTCAAATATGTGGGGAAAAGCAATTTTAATTGCATATTATGTTATGAATAGAATGCCACATAAAAGAACAAAAGTTACACCTTTTAAGTTCTGGAAAGGGTATAAGCCAAATTTGGGATATTTGAGGGTTTGGGGTTGTCTAGTTTTTGTTAGACTTGTGGATCTTAAAAGACCTAAATTAGGTGTGAAAATTGTCACTTGTGTTTTTCTTGGATATGAAACAAATAGTACAGCCTATAGATTTTTTGATATTGAAAACAAAATAATTTTTGAATCAAGTGATGCAAATTTTCATAAAGAAAATTTTCTTTTTAAATCTAAAAATGGTGGGGATCAAAATTATCAAACCGGTTCCTCTACTCCTCTTTTACAAAACCAAGACACTGTAATTTTTGAACCTAGAAGGAGTAAAAGAGGCCCTGATTATCATGTTTTTAATGTGGAGGAAACTCCATTAATTTTACAAGAAGCTTTAGTATCTCCTGACTCTGTTTTTTGGAATGAGACTGTAAATGATGAGATGGAATTATTATTATCCAATAAAACTTGGGCATTAGTAGATTTACCACCATGTTGTAAAACTATTGGCTGTAAATGGGTTTTGAGGAAAAAAATTTAAATCAGATGGAACTATTGACAAATACAAAACAATGCTTGTTGCAAAAAGGTTTTAAACAAGAAGCAAATTTTGACTTTTTTGATACATTTTCTCCGGTTGTTAGAGTTACATCCATTAGATTATTAATTGCAGTGGTTGCAATTCATGATCTAAAAATTCATCAAATGGATGTTAAAACATTCTTTTTAAATAGAGACCTGGATGAAGAAATCTATATGGATCAACCTGAGGGTTTTGTGAAACTCGGTCAAGAAAGCAAAGTGTACAAGCTAGTTAAATCCCTGTATGGCTTAAAATAGGCCCCTAAACAATGGCATGAGAAATTTGATTCCTGCATTGTCACGACCCCATTCTGCCCCTAGTAGAATGGTGCCGTGATAGCCAGTAATCCGAGATTACCAAAGGCTAACTTACAAAGATTTACACACAAATCAGAGTATACATATGGGGCTTACATGTGCGGAAGCAATAAATTTAAATCTAGGTAGTCCATAAGAGCTATGCATAGATCAAAAGAAATAACATACATCTTAACATGGTTTACAACTTGGATACAAATAAAATAAAGTACAAATTACATCTTGATCAAAAGGCTTCTCAAGCCGACATATACAAAAGAGGTGAGATACAAAGCCAAGAAGCATAATCTTCAAGATGCTAGCAAAAGTATGAATCCAAACATCATGCAAAACACATCTAGGCGTCACCGCCTTCCTGCTCGTCACCTACATATATATATAGAGAGAGGGTGAGCTTGGATACTCAGTGAATGATATCAAAAATAAAGGTTTGCATGATTGATATTTAAGATCTTAGTCAAACAATACATAGCATATCTTGCACAAAATCAAATGACGAACCAAGTTCAACTGTCAAATTTTTCAAAGCTTCAAGGATGCTTACTAGCATCAATATAATACAAGGGATGACATTCAGGACAAACAAACCCACACAGAAAACCGTCAGTGGCAAAACAAGGGTGTAGTTGCATTATAATCCCCTGACACTAAGGACTTTCAAAACAAGGGTGCAGTTGCATTATAGTCCCCTGGCACTAAGGACTTTCCCAGAATGTCATCAAAACAAAATAATACTCAATACAAGCTAGGGATAATCATTCATGCTTGATCAAATACTTTTACAAACGAAGAAAAGCTTTATCAAAACTTTATAACATAACTTTATTAAAAATACTACTCACATAGCTCTTTAGGTGTGGAGATTACAAGCAAGGATCTAAGGCCTACAAGCACATAGTAAATCCCATTGAATACACTTCAAGAAGTCAAGAAGAGATGCTCAAAGATGGATATGAAATGCATCCCTAAGACAAGCTTTACATGTGAGCAATTGATCTCGGCACTTCTTTCAAAACTAAGTCAAAGCAAAGCAAAACATATGCTGGGGAGTTAAAACTTTGTTTCTCATCTTGGGAACACATGCTGGGCACCAACCAGGTCTTGGCCGAGGAAATGAAGTCTGGAAATTCTGGGTTTCTTTTGAAGAACATGAAGAACAAGAACATAAAGAACATGAATACTAAAATCATAACTTCTTTATTCAAAAATCTGAGATTTCATGAGATGAGTTTGAAAACATGGACCAGGGTATCCATACTTGAAAATCGTATGAAAACAAACACAAAAACATGGATCTTGATACAAACTTTCGGATCAAAACATGGTTTTCTTCCAAGAACACAAGAACATCACTTTCTCTTTCTAAAACAAGCTTTAAATCAATGCATGGCTCATGAATCATTCTAGATCATGCAATGTGATTAGATCAACATAAAGAACAACAAGAATAGATCAAGAATCTAACCTCAAAACACGAACTAACGGTTTAAGGTATGAAGATCAAGCTTAGAAATCTAGCTCTCTAAGAACTTCTCTTCTTCTTCCTAGAGCTTCTCTCTCTACCATGCAAAAGATATGACACACAATGATATGTTTTCTAACTCTGCCAGCTGACTTAACCCTCTGCTAGGACACGTGGCACCACCGGATTGGGTTTCCTCAAAAAGGTGACTGAATGATAAGACAAGAGCATGACAAAGTGTGTACAACAAGCAAGGTGACAGGGGCACTCAGGTAAGGCGAGGATCTCAGGTTATAACGTCGGCTCCGGCAAAAGGGGTCTCAATGATCTCGGCTAGGAAGGATAACACTTGGCCTAGCTGTGCCACACCTCGGCCTAGATGTGCCACACCTCGGTCTAGGTCATTCCAATCCAGGAACAAGATCACGTAGGTGTAAGGATAACATCTCGGCCTAAATAATACACATCTCGGCCTTGGTGATGAACACCTCGGCCTAGATAATGACATCTCGGCCAACATGCCAGGGTGTAGGTGGAGGTCAACCAAAGTGGTTCCAAGATGGTCATAGGTGTAAGTGGTTCAAGGGTGTAACCTAGGCTTAAGATGACCTCGACTAAACACACACCAAACAAGGAACAAAGCATGCAACAACACTTAGATAAAACAAAACAGGATCTTATGAATGCAACTAAACAAGACAAAATCATATAAGTGCATGTGAGCATGACCAAGGCAAAGTGAGGGTTGTTACATGCATAATTGAGAATGGTTATAAAACTAATGAATGTGATAAATGCATCTACTATAAATCTGAAAAAAATTCACATGTCATTATTAGCCTCTATGTGGATGATTTACTTATATTTGGCTCTAATTTGCATATCATCATGGAAACTAAAAATATGCTTAGTAGCCATTTTGATATGAAAGATTTTAGTGAGGCTAATTATATTTTGGGAATAAAAATTACCAAAACCTATGATGGTATTTTTCTTGATCAATCGCATTATGTTGAGAAAATTTTGAGAAAATATAATTTTTATAAGTGTAAGCATGTTCTTACTTCTTTTGATCCTCATGTGCGTTTATTTCCTATTAAAAATGATGAGGATGTAATTAATCAAAAGGAATATGCTAGTATGATTGGTAGCTTGCATTATATGACTGACTATACTAGACCTAACATTGCCTATGCAGTTGGAATACTTAACAAGTTTATTGGCAAGCCTGGCAGTGATGACTAACTAGCCATTAAACGGATTATAAAATATTTATTTGGTACCATAAAATATGACTTGTTTTATAATAAGTATCCTGCAGTACTTGAAGGTTACAGTGATGTCGATTGGAATACCTTGTCAGGTGATTCATTATCAACAACTGGTTACTTATTTACCTTGGGAGGTGGTGAGTGATTCATTATCAACCACTGGTTACTTATTTACCTTGGGAGGTGGTGCTATAAGTTAGAAATCGAAAAAACAAACCATTATTGTTAATTCAACAATGGAGGCTGAGCTTATTGCTTTAGCTACAGCTAGTGAAGAAGCAAATTAGTTGAGAGATTTGTTAAATGAAATCTCTTGTTCGGAAAAACTGATTCCACTTACATTGATTCATTATGATAGCACCGCAACAATTGGTCGAGTTAATAACCATTATTATAATGGTAAATCCAGACCTATCAAAAGAAAACACAGTACTGTGAGATCTTATATGAATAATGGCATCATAAATGATGATTATGTTAAATCTAGTGATAATCTTGCAGATCCATTAACTAAGGACTTAGCAAGAAATAAAGTCTGGAATATATCGAGGGGGATGGCGTTGAAGCCCACTGAATATAGCAGGAGCCATGTATGAGGATACTTAACCTAGGGACCAGAGATCCTGTAACTAGGTTCAATGAGAAGAACGATCCTATGATGGCCGTGAGAAATGCACTAAATTAATTTTTACCCATTCCTATGATGTAAGTGCATTTATCCAGTAACGTTGTAGTGGTTGAGTTATTGAAAAAACGCTTAATGCATTTTTGTAGCTCTTATTAAGTGGAGTGTCATAGTTACAGGAGCACCCTTGACAGAATTTACCTATGTGAGTGTGGTAGTGGGGCCGCTACCTATGAGATTTGAGCCAATTCTCAAACACACTCATGAATCCTGGGATCGCACAAGGTCGTAATGTGCTGGCTCTTAAAACTTATATGAACACCTAGAATATTATGTGTGTGTAATAATTATTTATTTCCATTAAGTAGTCATAGTTCAATGCTGAGCATACTATTGGCTCTGGAGTAGATATTATTGTTTCACTAATGGAGGTTCAATACAGAGCACACATACCATGATGCATAATATCCTTATTTGCCTAATAATCTCAGACTTTGTTAACTGTAATATTAAAATAGGTGAGGGAATGTTAACAGATATTTTACTATTATAATGTATTATAGATTATATTGTTTACCTGGGTACCAAGCTAATTATTCTCCAAGTTTCCTCTCCTCTCCTCTCCTCCAAGAAAATCCTTTTCTTACCAACCAAGTGCTCTTGCCCACCAAGTTTTTCTTATCTTTTCTTTTTCTCCACGTTAATCCTTTTTCTTGGTGACCAAGAATTCTCCAAGCAACTTGCCCACCGAGTTTTCTTTGCCTCCAAGAATCCTCCAAGAAACTTGTCCACCAAATTTTCTTCTCCTATAAATTAAGCTAACCTCTTATCTTGGAAAATAGAAGAAGCATTTGTTGTTTTATTATATTTGTGTGAGATTATCAGGCAAATAACAAATGGTGTATATGATAAAGTTTTAGATTCAACCCAATGTGTAGTATTGGTGAACCATGCAACTTAGTCGGGCTGTTGTATCCTGGAGGGACAAGTCAAGTTTTTTTTACTGTACTGGTGTGAGACTTTGCTTAACCGCAGAAGGCTTGAATCTCCTTAAAGAGAGCAAATTTCTCGCGCCTCAGTCATTTCAATAGTTATTATAATTTTTATTATTTATATTTTCTGATATTTTATTTGTCATTATCATTTACCTTATTTTTCCGATGATCATAATATTTTTCTCAATTTCACTGCCATTCAAATTAATGATATTGTTCTTGATTAAAATAGATATTTTCCTTTTTGATGGAATGGGTAAAGAATATCAAACTTTATGTTTCATGATATAGTCTTAGTGATATCATTATGTGATTGACGCCTAAATAGCTTGTTTGGACATATTAGGTTTTAAATTCAAAAATTATCTTCTTATCTGGAGAAGATTTCTTCGTTGAAAGCAGTTCTTTTAATCAAGCTCATTGGCACTAGTGGCTGAGACCATGTAGTTAAATCTTATTAAGGAGTTATTTGGGGTGTCTTAAATAAGTGTATTTTTTATTTTTTTGAATTAAAAAATTGAGAAAAAAAATATGGATATTTGGGTTAATTTTTTGACTTTTTATGAAAAAATGTGTATTAAAATATTGTATAAATTAGTGTATAGGAGAAAATTAGGATTGGGAGTTGTGCAGCCGTAATTTTTAACTTTTGGTAAATAGTGATAACTTTTTAACTTTTTGAATAACTTTTTGACTTTTTTTCAATTTGTCAAACTTAACCTAACGAACCAAAGTAGGCTTGAACCACAAGTGCATTTTCGCCTTGCCTTTTTTTCTTCTTTTTTTTTTTTTTCTTCTTTTTTTTTTTTTAACATGGAAAACATTATATTAATAAATAATAACATTACATAAACACGTTCATTTTCGCCTCGCCTTGCCTTGGGTTGGTTCTTAGATGTGTTGATCTTTTTTTTTTTTTAAATTTTATTATTGGGAAATTTTTTTTAAGGTCCTAATATTAAGATTTTTTTTAAGATAAATGACATATAATATTTTCATAATAGTTGGGATCCCTCAACATTTTCACAGAGAAAATTTGACTCAAAAAAATTTGTATCCGACTCAAAGAAATTCCGGACCTAACACAGAGAAATTTCGAAATTTCTCTAGAATGATCATAGATAAATTTTATGGAAAGACCTTAACTAATAAAAAAAACATCTTACACCTCTCTTACTACACAAAATTGAAGAGAGATGTTTCACTAATTTTCTCTCTATTTTATGTAATGTAGGCCAAATATAAATGCAAATCATCCCAATTAAAGTTTTAGTGACCTTAGCTCAACTTAAGCACGAGGGGTTAATTGTACATACAAAAATGTTAGAGATTCCAAAAATTATATCAAAATTTTTATCAAATATTTTATATAGATGTGAAACTCACAACCATATAAAACCTCTTTTAATAAAACTTTTGAGACTCTAGCATTACTTCTTTACATATCAAGCATGCCATTGATTGTCATTGGATTTCGGTAAAAATGAACAACATAATTAACGGTACCAAAGTTCAAAGTGTTGCTTGCACCATATATGTACTGGATTCAAATGATAAAAAAAAAAATACAAAAGTGAAAGTATCAATTTTTATGGTAATATTTTATTTTTATTTTTGACAATTGGTTAAAATAGTCAAAAAAAAATAATAAAAATAATACAAAAAGTCAATTCATTCCCCTTATTTTTTCTCGTTTTTTAATAATAATAATAATAATAATAATAATAAATCATTAGAAAAAACCAATTCTCAAAACCAACCTTTTGTAGAAAAAAATTGTGAAGATAAATTGCCTTCCTCACTTTTGTATATAATAGTAGAAGAATAGATAATTATAGGGTGGGAATAGAACACTCGTTTGCTTTGCTTCCAAGCAACATATAACCAATAGTAGTTGTGGAGGCTTATGTAATTACATAACTCAAGTATATCCTCGTTTCTTCTCCACAACAATAATATCATGTTAGTAACTATATTGGAGATTTGAAGGTAAGATTTTTTTTTAAGAAATATTCTTAAACCTTTCAATCTCCAATATGATTACTAGTATGATAATTAATATTCAGTACCAAATTTTGGGATATTAATGTTTATTAATGATGGATGGTCATAGCTTTGGAGATCAAAGTGTGTTCTGAGATTGATAGCAGCACCATGAATTACAAAGAAACCCCCAACAATATGCACATAATCAAGAAGAGAAACTCAATACCCAGATTAAAATCAGAGAACCCAATTCGAAGGAACATAATCAACAACAGAATTTAAAGAAAGATAATCATAAAGGCTAAGAACAAGAAAAGCTCCACAGCCAGATTGTAGTTTAGATGAAAGAAACAGAGGAGGCATGATTGAAACCCATTTGAACAATGAAGTTTTTTGGGTGAATTTGAACAATGAAGTTATCAGATCAGAAATACGAAGAAACCCAACAATATGCCCACAATCAATTAAAGAAACTCAATCCCAGATTAAAATCGGAGAACCCAATTGCAGAAGACGAATCCAAGGGAACAGTCGGAGAATCGGAAGAAGAAGAAGAAGAAGAAGAAGAAGAAGAAGAAGAAGAAGAAGGAGGATTGAGATTGATAGCCGCAGCAAGAACAGAGACCATCACCACCACCATGAATACCCATCCACGAGAAACCGTGCTTGACATTATTGAAACTGTTTTTCTTCGATCGGACTCAAAGGAATTTGATAAATCAAACTTGGGTTGGGAGAAACAAAAATAAATAAATAAAGGCGGGAAATAGGTGTTTGGGGAGGTGAGTTGGTGATTAAATACAGGCTCAAGTATTATTGATAGAATTCATACACGAAGATTCATGCTTCATGCATTAAATTTTGATTTGAATTTATGAACCTAAACTTAAACAGAGTATTAAATCATGACAGAAGTCAGATTGGAGACTGGAGACGGTAATGCAATCATCTCAAAGAAATTCTCTTGAGATTTTTTTTTCACAAACACCATCTCAAGTCTCCAATATAACTGCTGACACAATAGATTAATATAAAAAGAAGAGAAGTAGACACTTGTATATATAGGTTTCATTGCTTGACAGCAAAGACATTAAGACTTCTAGTCCTTCTCTATCTCTAAACCTCTTCTCTTTTTCAACGAGTTTCATTGCTTGGTAACTTCTTCCCTTTTCAACAAATTTCCAGCCTCCGATAGATACCAACTAATTTATGGAATTGGTTAAGTTTGTTTTATGGTTGCCTTAAGTTTTTATTTTTTTATTTTATTTTTTGGGTAGACAATAAATTAAAGTTGGAAGACAATAAATAATAAAAAATAGGGTAAATTACTAATAACTAATAAATCGGTTAAGGGAGTGGGACTTTTTTATTGGGTGCCGTAAACTGTTGGGTTTACGGAGGCCCCGTGTATAATTTTTCAAATTTGCAACTCCATTTATAGTTAAATCCCACATCGAGATCGAGTATGGAAGTAATGAGTGTCCCAGCAAAAATAAATACAACACACAGTCCCACATCGCTTACTAAAAAAAACATCATGAGACAAACCAAGAAAAATTAACACAATTCAGATACAACAAGATCTACTATCATTGTGAATGCAGCACCAGGAGGTGCTGCTTCTTCCATCCAAACCGTAAAGCCATTCGAAACATGAGTGAAGCTCCATTAGTGATAGCAGTCAAGATTAGTTTTTATGCAGTCAATAACGGTGCCAACGTTGGAAAAATCTTCAACCTGTACCCGTGAATTCACAATCTCCCTCAAAGTGAGCATGGGAAATGCCTAATTAGCTTTCAAAAATCGTTGCCCGCAATGTCCCCCATAATAGCCTCAACACATCAGACAAGCTGGGTTACTGTTCGGTGCATGATGCAATTACTCTGCCCAAATAGTCCCTCACAATGATCCCCACCCTTCCCTCCATCCTATGTTTCTGTTTCTGCATTTTCTTCCCCCTTCCAAGTTCTACCTCTTTGAAGGCTTTACTTTCAAGGTTTTATACCGTCACTGACATCTGCATCTGCATCATTCAAGAAGCTTTTTCATTGACAATAATATATTGAAGCAATTGATGCATCTCTATTACCTACAACACATATCTGATATCTGATAAAATTGGAGTAAATAATACTACATCTATTGTGTAGAAATAAATGTTGTCTCTTGATTGAGTTAGACAACCATTGAATTCCATGTAATGAGTGAATCAAATGGGTTCTCCAATAAAACACAGCAATCTCTGTCTCTTGTTCTTGAACTTGTGTATATAATCATCAAGAAATATGGTGATTAAATACAGGCTCAAGTATTTTTAATAGAATTCATACACGAAGATTCATGCTTCATGCATCAAATTTTGATTTGAATTTATGAACCTAAACATAAACTGAGTATTGAATCATGACAGAGTCAGATTGCAGATTAGAGAAGGTATGCAATTATCTCAAACAAATTCCCTTGAGATTTTTTTTTTCACACACCTTCTCAAATCTCTAATATAACTGCTGACACAGTATGCACCTCTACCTTTGGGGTTTAGAAATTTTCAAAACTGTGTTGAATTTTCATCTTTTTCTCCAGTTCAAAACAATATATATTTACCAGATTTTGCTCATTTACTTCTCTCTGTTTCTATTGTTCTTTCTATCGACCCTTTCCTGAATTGTGGCCTTCAATCTGATGTGTCCTATTTTCGTGGCTCTTCTCAGTACTCACTCATTCTTTACTTCCCTTATTCAGGTCATGCTAACTTTATTAAATTGAATTCCCACTTATAGCCTTAAACTGAAATATTTCTATTTTGCAAGGTGGGCATAACATTGGTAAGATCAGTTGCGACTTCATCCCACCAAGACTTGACAGTTTTATGGGAACCAGACAGCCCAACCCATCTATACCCTTTGATTTTCTTTCGGAGATGAGCATGACTTGCGGCGATGGGAATAGCACTTCGTCGGATGGAGTGGCTCCTTCTCCCATGAGATCAAGAAGTATGATGGGGATAGCACTCTCTTCTTCAAAATCTCATGGGGATCAGTCTTTGATGCACATTACTACCAAAGTTTGCTGAGAGGGAGAGGACTTCTCTTTGCTGATCAGCAGTTGATGACCAGTCAAGAGACTACTGATCTAGTGACAGCTTATGCATCTGATGACGGCACAACCTTTCGGGTCAATTTTGCGAGAGCCATGGTGAGGATGTCTAACCTTGGCGTTCTCAGTGGATCTCAAGGACAGGTCCAGGTCACTTGCTCGAGGGTTGTCAGCTCCAATTAACAGAACCTGCCATCGAAGACTTACCTTGTTATCGTGCTGCACATTTGATTGAATGTATATACTCTTTTTCAAATTCTTTTATCAGATTAAATAGACAGATTTGGGATTATTTGTTTTTTCAAATTCTTGTTGCAGTTTTATTTGTGGACTCGTGTTAGTTTCATACTGAAGAATCTCAAGGTAGAATTGTATAGAACTGATGTGGGGTTTTTTGGTTGTTGCACTTGAAAATTTGTTTAGCCATTCTGATTTTGAAATCCTATCTTTGTTTCTAGATATAATATATGTTTGTTTTAAGATGTTGAATTCCTTATTCTGACCACTTTCCCAGTTTGGAGAAAACCTCTCTTTTCTTTTTTTCTGCTGCTACTGCTGCTTTAGACTCATATGTTAGCAACTATCCTAAGAATGATAAATTTAGGGTGTTTAGATCTCTTAGAGACACATACATACATGTTTTTGTCTGAAGATGCAGGTTGCTTGCTCTTGACTTTTTCAGTTTGCCAAAAACCAGTGAATGATGGAAGTTATGTGTTCAAGAAACAGAACCAAACACACCCCCTTTTTTTTTTTTTTTTTCCCTTCAGCAAATTAAATTACTTGAGACATTTTAGTGATTGGCAACCATCATCTTTTCTGGAGAGATGATGGATGAATCATTACAGATATAAAATAATTCCTTTTAGCCTATAAGCGCCCAACAATCAGAGTAACACAACACAACTCAAAAGCCATACATACAATTGTCTAGTTGAATCTTTTGGAACTGGAATTTTGTTTCTTTCCTTATTTGAAACTTTTCTGTAGTTGGGCCGTAAATATCGAGCTTATTTTAGTTGAAATGCTTTTGGATATTGAGAATAAACTCTAGGTTGAAGATAATGGTCTTGTCGCTTTACTTTTATTTTCTTTGGAGGGCAGGCTGTTATCACTGTCACTTTTAATTTTGAATTCATGGAGCAGAGTAGGGTCTAACCAAATTAGAGAGAACTAATTTGCAAGTGATTAAATCTCGTATATTTCCCTTTTTCCTTTTAAATGTACACCAAATACATACATACATAGTCTAACTGTACGGCTGTGAAATAAAAACCTGGGAATTCAATTTCCTGAAAACCGTCTCCACAGAAGAAAAATCAATTTCAAAACCATAACTCTGCCCTCCGTACTGCACGTAAAGATAATCCTTAGGAGACGAGGGTGGGGGCAAAATCTGAGACACTTCTGGTAAATCCGAGGTAGGTGGTGAAGGCATGTCTTTCTTCTTTGAGTAATAAACATCCGCCAATAGAAGCCAAATAAGATCAGGATCCATGGATGCGAGTCCTACAAGGGCATTCACAGATGCCTCACGAAGACCTACAACACCACTACAAGCTATCCCCACAACAAGGCCACTGACCTTTTTGAGGACTGCTTCCAATGCTGAAGCACTCTTTTTCTCTCGGGATAAATCAGCAATCGTATCGAGCAATGCTGCCTGGACCTTCAGGTTGGAAACCTCAGCCATCGAGACCTCTGAAGATATGGGGGTGCTTCTGTAAGGAAGTTGCAAGGGGGTTCTTTCTTCTTTTGAGACAGGTTTGGTCTGAAAAGGTGATGTGGTTAGAAGCTTCCAGAAGTGGGGTCCATCAGTATAAAAGCGACGAGAAAAGAAATCTCCTCCACAGATTCGCACAACATTGCTTATCACACGCGTGCATCTCCTAACAGCCTGTGAAACTGACTTGAGTTAAAATTTAAAAATAGGCAAAGATAATTTGATAGAATTACTAGCAAATTTCAAATGCAAATTGAAGGGGCATTATACCAAAGAAAAGGCCCAACACGTGAATATGTTGCGAAAAAGAGTTTACAGCAAACAAAAAAACAAAAAAGAAGGATATCATAAAATTTTGTTTGTTTATTAGAAGGGAAGGAGATGCTCCAAGAAAATTATAAGCAAAGGATTCAGAGCCAAAGGAACTAGCCAAAGGAAGTCAAAGAGCACACACCAGTGGGTTCTTATTTCGTATACAAGCAACCAAGAATGGCCATATTTTATTCATTGCTGGAAGCAACCTATTTTCATCAGTTCCATCCTCGGCAGCATCCAAAGTATCTTTAAGTGTGTGAAATGAACACAACTCAAACACTCGCTCAACTGCTTCTTTAGTCTCCCTCTCATGCTTGTATGCTTCTTCCACTTTTGCAAGTGCCATAATGCCATCCTACAAAAGAAGAATCATCATGAATGTGCAAAATTAAAAAACAAGGCCATAATGGCATCCTAGAAAACAAGAACCACAATTGGTGTGAAAGCATAAGAGCATAGCTTGAACGTCACATGATCAAAAAAACAACTGTAGGAAAGGGAAGATATGCAAACTCAAGCAGAAATATACCTCAATTATATCCAGAGCTACCAAGCACGCTGCTTGGTTCAATGAAGTGAGCAGTGGGGTTGCAGCCGTTACACATGAACCAGCAATAGATCCAACTGTTCTTCTATATCTTTTAGAATCATTCAATTTGAACAAAACACTCTCCCACTGCTCTATAGTTGTGCCAACATCATGAAAGCACACACCCACCTCTTCTCCTCAGCACAATATCAAAATAATTCTCAGAATCCAATCATTTTGGGTGAGGAAAGAAATCAGGAAAAATCACACACAAAACTTGCATTTAAGTTCTTATTTATAAATTATAATCAGTTAAACAAAGGCAACCTGAAAGTATTGAAGGAAACAAAGAGTATAACAATTAAAGCCGTATACATTAGCTAAAAACAGATGCAAGCAGAAAATATTCAGTATCCAAGAAGCACTTGGAAGGCTAAAAGCACAACAAAAAATAAAAGAAAATAAACATCTTTCCCTAATTTTACGACTCAACCAAAATATATAAAAATAAAACAATAGAACAATTAAACAGCATTCTCATACAGCGTCTTATAGAAATCATAAATTTGCAATCTGTATAAATTATAATCTTTCAATCATGGCCTCTTATGAAATTTTTCTTTTTCTAGAGAGGAGGGAAGGGGCAAGCTGTTTGGTACAAAGAGCAGTTTTTTTCAAGCTAGAATGCAAAATCCAAAATTGCAACCCTACGACCATTTCTAGGAATTGATGTGTCCTAGTAAAGATGGTATGACATAAATCTTCTCTAATGGTTTCACCAATGACAAACAAAACTAGTAGTAAAAATTAACATTAATGACCATGGAGAATGAACATTGCAAACAATTTGCCAATGAACTAAATTGAACATTGCAAACAATTTGCCAATGAACTAAATAGATTAAGCACCTCTGGAACATTCCTCTAGTTTCTTCAATATTTCAACTATTTTAACAGGACCATGTCATGTTCAAATAAATGATTCCAGAAGTGGAACATATAAGCACCTGAATAATGTCGGAAATATATTTACAACAAAAAAGTAGGAAGGGAGGTTCAATAAAAGTAGTTCAATTTTTTTTGTTTTTTTTTTTAATGTTTTTTTAATCACTAATCATAGTATCCACTCATATATACGACCAAAGGACAAAATTGTCTGGGTGAATAAAATAAAATTGAGAAACCAATTATCATCTCCAGTGGCAGAGGGAGCATGGGACCAAGGGGGTCACGTGCCCCCCCTGGATTTTGGGATTTTTTTTTTTTTTTTGGCAAACATAGAGAAAATATTTTTAATAAAAAATTACAAAAACATTATTAGAGTGAAATGTCAATAACATTTTAAAAATTATGAGAACAATAATGGTTATTTTGATTGAAAATGAAAAGACTACTATAAATAAACCAAATTAGCTATGAAATTTTTTTAAGGTAACGGTAATGTCATTATTAGTGATAGGCAAATATAAATAATCTCACTATAAAGATATGAAATTTATTGGATTGTTAATTACATTTGGCATGTGAAATTCACTCTCTATGTGTTTATTTACCATTAGTGGATGATATCACATATCAATGATGACGTGGTATTACCATTATATTGAATTTTTGATCAAATTTTGTATCAAAAAATAATTTATCATTATATAATTTATTTTAAGGCTTATATCCATATTTTTTTTGTATTGTCCATGATACACTAGTTACAAATAACATTCAGCTTTTTTGTTTCCAGTTTTCAGAAAATTCCACTTTTTTATTTTTCATATTTTAATGTTTTGAATGAATTTTTTTAAAATTTTGGACACACCTAACATAAATACACTTAAAAAGTATAACATTTGTGAAAAAGATATTTAAAAAATACATTAAATACCAAAAAATACAAAAAAAACGAAAATTCAGCATATTTTTTTTGTATTTTTGTGTATTTATTAATTTTTTCACAAATATTTTACTATTTAGATATATCTAAGTAAGATGCATCTAAAAAAGTAAAAAAAATTAATTAAAATTCAAAAAATATTCACTAAAAACAAAAAAAAATACGAAAAATAAAAAAACTTCTCTGTTTGGTGGAGTTTTTAAAATTTAATTCTACCCCTTACTTTGAGTGTGTTGTTTGGTTATAGCTTTAGAAAATTAATTTCACACTCACTTTTCAAAACACTTTTTAAAACACCCATTTTTCAATATTATATGTCACATCATTTAACTCAAACTCTTTTTAAAACTCATAACCAAACAAATTTTCTACACTCAAATTATAATTCCAAAACTCACAAACTCAAAATACAACTCTATTCTCAAATCATAATTCTAAAACTCTACCAAATCTAACCTTAGTTTTTAAAAAACTGAAACCAAACACACTGATTTTTTTTTTTTTTTATGTTTCTTGAAATCAATCATAAAAACTTATGTGAAATATTTTTGTAAAAACTATTGTAATTAATAAGTGCCCTCTAATTTAAATTTCTAACTCCGCCACTGACCATCTCCATAGTTGACTACTTGAATTTAATCCACACTTGCATTGTTTTGATAAAAATCAAACATCTCATGCCATAGTGTTAGAAGAGTTTCAGCTTCTGCTCACCGCAAAAACTTGGTCACAAATCCCACATCCACACTCGATTAGAAAATCACAAATATACTAACCTGATTCCATGGGAGACATATCAATGTCATCATCATAGCTTGATTCTGAAAAAACTGATTCCTTCATTGTCTTCTTTTCAAAATCAGACATTTTTGACTTCACATGTTCCAAATATTCTGCTGCCTGAAGGGGCAGTGAACAAGCTTCACGCTTTGAAGCCTTGTTAATTTCAGCAACAGCCTAGTGAAAGAAAATAATTTACAAGATGAGATTTTCCAAATTCTAATCACATTGATCAAAATATGCATCAATACATAATGCCATATCAAGATATTAGCCCACAAAAATAAGTGTGGAAATGAGAAGTGAAAGGTTATAACTAAGAAGGTGGTGTGTCCATGTCGACCCCAACACCCGTCAAACACTTCTTGACACTATCGAACTCATTTTTTTTTTTTTTTTGGACAAATAAAACTCTCAACACTATCAAACTCATGTCCAAACAAGCCCTGTTGTTTTTAAATTTATTTAGACCGAGACACACTTTGGACACTTGAAGGATACACATATCCATCATTTAGACACACATAACAAGTTTGAACAAAATAACTTGGTATCCAACAATAAGAGAAAAACAACGTAAATTTATATCTATTAATCACTTCTCCTTTGAACTTTATAAGTTAGTGATATGTTATATTTTTTTAATTATCTTTTAATGAAATATTTATTTATATTACTCATAACAAATATATAAAATTATTTATTCTGTAGATGTTTTCTGAGCGTTGTGCCCTGCATGTTTTAAAAATTGTTGAGTTGACATGTTTGTGTTGTGTCACATCATGTGTCCATGTCCATATCCATACTTCTTGTGTCAACTTAATGTCAGGTGAGACACAGTATATATTAAAAATAAGCAATTATGTTATTCTATCCTCATCAAACACTTGTCAAACTGGAACAGCAATCAATAAGAGCAAACAAAAAAATGGTAAAGGAAAACATTAAATACTTCTATCAAATATCACCTTCAAAAAGGGAATAGTCAAGTCTGGGTGCTGATGGCGGCCAAGAATCTCAAGTTCCAGCGAAACAGAGCGCATCTGTACAATTTTATTAGGCCACAAGGATTACAATTCGATACTTATAAAGAATTTGAAACAAATTATTTATTTATTTATTACTATTATTATTATTTTATTTTTTTTGGGGGGGGGGGGGGGGGGGGGGGGGGATAAATTGAAACAAATTATTGATTACAAGAAGAAACAAAAGGGTTGAAAAAAGAAAAGGAAAACAATACAAAAATCATGGGCAAGTCAGTCAGTTCACATTACAATGTTTGCAAGGCTCAAAAGCTTGGGAGAACTAAATTTCTTAAAATCAAATCTTGTTAGTGAGACTTGTTAAAGAAGAAGAAGAAGAAGACAGGCATTTATAATATTCCAAAAATATTAAAAATGTAGTCTTCACGTACTAGAACAAGAGCAAGTTACTTCTCCAAAATTATGCAGAGGATGCACAGTCCAATAAACATACCGGTTCCTCCAACAATGGCAATATTTGATGGGCCACTCCAATATAAGAAAGCATGGCAGCAAGCACATTAGGTACACGAGGATTAAGATCCAAATGACGTAACTGTCGACATATGGAATCAATGACATAGTCTGAGTTTGCCAAAACTAAGTGCCCTACCTGCAAAAAGGAGGTCATTAACAATGGAATCCAAATACTATTGAGGCATTTTTTTTCACCATGTATACTCACCGTTGGATAACCACATGATGTAGAAATGACATGTAAGACAGAATCAGCTGCACTTCTTATTTGGAAGTTTGAGCTAATTATATTCTCAAGCAACACATAAAGAGATGAATGAAGAAATCCACAAGAAGAAAAAAGGTTGCCAAGGCACATACTAAAAATGCCTATCCCATCAATGATAACCTGTTTCAAGAAACAACACCAATATCAATACCATGTACATCAAAGATCTGAAATCCAACCATATAAATTGATGAAAGATTAAACATAATGGCCATCCAATCAATGATAACCCATTCAGTAAAATGAATTTGATGCACTTCAAAATCTGCAATCCAACCATAAAAAAATAATGGTAACATTCAATAAATTGTGTGCAGTATTGGTGAAGGAAAATGTATATTTCCTGGTATAGCAAAGCAGCATCATGGAAGAAATGCAGAGTAATGTCTTCAACTTCACTGTCAGGCTGCTGGAGAGAAGATTTATGCTCTAAAGGAAGACTCCACACTTCAGGAGATAGGTATTCATGTAATATTCTGCCAATGCTATCAATCAAGTGGCTCCTTGCAGCCTTCTCCTGAGAAATCTTCCAAATGGATGCAGAAAGCACAGGATGTTCAAACTTGCAAACCTGAACATCATCATATTCTGCCCCACATCTCTCTATCTCCTCCCATTTTAACCTAGACCCGTGAAACATCCTTGCAAAAGCATCAACTGCTTTATCTGATACACCAAAAATTATCTCATTTAAAATACAAACAGCAGTACTAGCCTGCCGCACCAACTGTCCTGAGCCAGTTCTATTGCACCAAGATTGCCAGCTTTCTTTGCGGTGTTCTTTCACCCGAACCTCTGACACCAATTTCCGCAAGTAGTCCAGTGGTACATCAGTGACAATTGACAAGGACCCTTCACTTCTAGAATCTAGACACAAGGAAAAACAGAAGACCCAAACTAAGTTTAAAGCAGAAAAGAAATACATCCAAGCAAAGAAATTGAATTGTAAAAGCCAACCTGCCATTAAAGATAAACCTACAAGTCTAAGTATTCCAGCAAGTGCCTGGTATAGTTTCTGACTTCCAACATAAACAAACCAAGGTGGCATGCGTGGAAGCTCGTATTCCTTCTGTACATTTTCCAGTGGGCATAGTATTTTTTTGTTCTGGATATTAGCGAACTTTGAGTCTTCCGAGGGAGCAGCATCTGTAATGGCCCTATTATCATTGGCAAAGAAAATGCTAGCTCTCATCTCAGTTATGGAGTGAAGGTATCCCGTTGAGGCTGGCCTTGCCAAGGTAAGTTTTTTGAGAGAACCAGCAAATACTGAATTCTGACCCAAGCAGAGGGCAAAAACATCCAAGAATCTAGCAGTTGACACCTATGCATTCCACACAAGCAAATGATTCAGATTACAGAAGACTGAATGCAAATTCTCTCTGACCTGATGTAATTAAGATAAAAATATACAACAGAAGTAATATCTGAGAGATGACAGGTTAGACCAAACTCCACAGTGCACTTGTTTCTTGTTTCTAGTATTTTTTTTTTCATTTTCTGAAAGAAGATATCTATAATCCAGTTAATATCCACCCTTTAAAATGTGAAGGATCATCCCAACATCCAATGGTCAAAGTTTCAAAGTTCATAATCACACTTGATAAACTCCAAAGCCATGAAGCACACCAATTGTCAAAGTTTCTTGGTGCTTTTGATTAATGTTGGTTGTTGATTGATGTTTCCTATTTCTTAGAATATAATGATATATGAGATGATATCTTCTACAACTTGTAATTTATGATTTTTTATGGATGATCTATTTATTATTGAACATACCTTTCTAGGCCTTTTCATTAAGATCAACTGTAGTATCTCTTCTTATCAACCTAATTATTTAACTTAAATGATTTTGAAATTGTGATCTAACGGTCTGTGATTAATGAGATAGTAATTGCTATGTTGAATAATGACTAAATTATACATTAAGTGATTTTTTCACTTTAGATAAAAAAATAAAAAAAAGTAGGGAATAAAAATAAAGGGTAAATTACACTTTTCATCCTCCAACTTCTATTTGAATTCCCCTTTGGTCCCTTATTTTCGAATTGCAATTTGCAACAATGTTTCAATGTGGTTCTCCCGTCACTCACGGTTAAAAATTTGGACAGAATTTTTATGTGAGGGCCATGTGAGCACATTTTACCAGTATTAAACGAAAGAATTATGGTGAAAATTACACTTTTCACTCAAAATCCACTTTGGTCCCTCATGTTTCAGCTTTAGCTCAAATATTAAATGATGGGATAATGGAATGACCACATTAAAACAGAAGTTGAAGTTCGAGGATTTAATTGTTGGAATTAGAAGGTGAGCAACCAAAGTGAAATTCATGTGAAAGTTGGAAGATGAAAAGTGTAATTTACCAAATCATCAACCTTGTGTCCATAACCGTGTCCGTGCATGTGTCTGTGCTTCTTAGGTCCAAAGTCGAATCACACATAATAAGTACTACTACTGGTACAGAGATAACCTCAGTAAATGAAAGCTAATATAGTCTCAATAATTTTCAATCAATTATTGATAAGCCAACCAGAAAAGGGCCAACAAACTGGTTTCTCAACATTCATGAGAGGTCTATGGGAGAGCAGCAGGGAGAAACAATGCAAAAGTGGACCCATCGTCAGTAGATTAAAAACAAAACGTCATTAGAATTGCTAGTCTCTAAACCTCAGATCACTCAACATGTTGTCAAATTCTACTAAAGCAGTGGCACACACTTTATGCATGCACCTTATTTCACGAAGTCTTCCATGTTCCCTTCAGTTACCTCCATCCATTATAAGGAATTAGATGGTAGAGAAGGACAGTATGACAGCTTAGATTGTTTGAAATTGGAGTTCACCTCCACTTTATTTAGACAAAGCAGCATGGCTATTCTAGAAAGCTACAGGTTGCATCAGAAGTTGGAAAAATGTAATGGAAGTCCTTTATTTGAGAAAATGGATAAAAAAAAATAATAAAGCATAAATAGAATCCTTATCACTGGGACATTACAAAGGAACAGCACATACAGGAGACTGAAGAAGGTGATCCGCCACAAGTTGAGGACCAGAGAAATAAATTACTACCAGTAATTTCTGAACCTCTGATAATGCAAGTGATTCCTCACTTCCCAGCACCACTTTGGGGAGCTTTTCAATTAGCCTGTTTGAAATCAAATTTTAAAGCCATTTTTCCAGATAAGATGCCCAAGTTTCACTTTGTCACATTACAGGGAGAAAAAGAAACCTGCTAAAGATCTCAGCAAAGTCATATTGTACATGATGTTTCCTGCTTGACGAGAACAGGTATCCAAGAAAACCCTGTGCAGCTGTAGACACATCTTCAGATTCGTCGCAAACCAAAACACATAAGCACTCCTGCATAGTAACAGGGAAACATATAGGGAATCAAATGTACAAAAAAAATAAGCTATTATACTATTCATGTGTACCATGTCATCAAAGCTAAGTATTTCAGTGTAACTATAAAAACTTAAAATATGATTACTTATTCTGACAAATGACAGTTAAACGATATCATGCCTTATAAGCAACTAAATCTAAATCTTTAACTTTCAATAAAGATGAAACGTATAGATATTCTAACATCAACCATTTATTTGGAAGCATCGTATGGGCTATCAATGTAAGACTAAGAAAATGCCGAAGCAGTGAAGAAAAGAATTCTGGTGGATATACATATACAATGACACAGATAACAACCAAGCTGCACCAACTATTGTGGTTTCAACCGTGTCATGTTATGATAGGTAGAGAGAAGATGATTAAGCAAAAATTAGAAGATAAAATTTATGAAGTCTGAAAAACAACTTGGTTTATCCCAGAAAAATCAACCATGCCAACTAGCATCTTATTTTGGCAATTGACGGAGATGGTTTAGAAAGAAAAGGAAAACATCCGTCTTCCTATTCATTTTGGCTGAGCCAGCTACAAGCCTCCCTATGCATTTATAAACTCACAATAACCTCATGATAACTTCCTAATTATGGCAAAACTTATGCTCTGGAAATATAGACAGGGCATTTACAATCTAATATGATGAAGGACGTGTGTGAGAGTAGTAACTTGAAGATGAAAAGACAATGAACACTTGAGCATATACAAAGAAGAGGTCCTATGAGTCATTTTTCATAACAGTACCTTCAAAAGGATCATTGCTTGGTGCAATGATAAAAAGTCCGGCTAACAAGCATGAGAACTTTTAGATTTGAGTCTAATGCTAACCACTTTGCAAACATTATAACCTATGTTCAACCTACTTGGCATTGGCTAATGTTATAGTTTCGATCTGTGAAACTAGATCTTAGCCTTCATTAATCATCCTAACCAATAACATCAACTAAGTTCTCCACAAATTTATAGCATTCTTTAACAACTTAAAAAAATTGTAGAGAAAGTAGAAAATGTCATAATGGCTTATTGGCCCTGTTTGGTAGGGCTTATTTCTAGCTTATTTCAGCTTTTAGCTTAATTTAAGTTATTTTGATGTATTTGGTTCAGCTTAACAATACACCTTATAACTTTTTGTAAGTCAAAAATCAACTTATTCTTTGAGTGGTGGAGGAGAAGCTTAATTTATAAGTCAAAAATCAGCTTATGTTCACAGTTATAAACTATAAGCTGTTAAGTTATAAGGTATAATTACTTTCCCACAGTTCTACCAAACGGGGCCATTATAGAACACTGATCCTTCCAACAAGGTATGAGAACAAAAACCAAACCAAACCAAACCAAGCCTTAAATTCCATCAAATAAAGTCGGCTACACACATCCTTCTTCTCCACTTGACTCTATCAACGGTCATTTGGTTAGTCAAATTAATGAGATTCATATCTTTGTTTACTACACTAGCCCACGTCAATCTAAATCTGCCTCTTCCCCTAACACTTCCATCTACAATCACTATATCGCCTTTCTTCACTACTGCCTCTATTGGTCTCCATTGTATATGACCCAATCTTCTCAATTTATTCTCTCTCAACTTATCTTCTATCGGTACTACTCCTACCTATTCACTTAATAAACTCATTCCTAACTCTGTCTTTTCTAATCTTGCCACACATTCACCTTAGCATTCTCATCTCAGCAACACTCATTTTATCTACATGTTGTTTCATAGTTGCCCAACTAAATAAATTAAAAGTCATGGCTTCATTATATCACAAAGTTTTTTTCAAAGATAAAAATTTTCTTCAGTTTTTTGCACCTCAGTTCAATGCAAAAGTTTCATGATTAATTAAATGAAAACCAAGATAAAGGGTAAAACTCAACAATAACTTATTCAAAGTTCAAATATGCCAGTATCAATTATTTTTGACTTCAAAGATTCTTAAGACAATAATTGGAAATTCAAAATGTCTTAAGAAGATGACCTCTAATTCCCAACTTACCAATAGCATCAGTCTGCTGTCCTTCAGCGTATAAATGCATTTTGATAACAGTCCCCGAATGGCAGCCAAAAGTCCTTGTCTCACCTTTTTCGCCGAATGAACACAAAGCTAACAACCATGTGGAGGATTAGCAATTGAAGAATAGATTATATGTCATCACGTGAAAAGAAGTAAGTGAAACACATGTAAAATAACTATGGCAAATAACTGACACAAAAACAGTCGTAAGAACCCACATGAGGAAAAGTTGCAGACAATAGTTTATTCACATGAGCTGAAGTTTTAATAAGCCAATCTGTTGTGCGGCTCACATGCAAAGATCCTATCATTTTGTCCGAATCTACACTCTCTTTTTCTTTGAAGCCAAATTTTGGAGAATCCATGTGTACTGCTTCGCTTGGATTTGCTACAACCATTTCACTCTGACCTTGAGTTCTAACAGGCAAGTGGCGGAGTTCCTCCAGAAATGATACCACAGATTCATCCTTATTTGAATGAAAGCTAGTACTAACATGCACAGACATATCAAGGCCAGATAAATTAGCATCATCTTCGAGACCTATCATAAGGAATTCAGCCAAACCTCTAATTGCTTGGTCAATCGCTTCCACACTTCCAGCAGCACCACTAATCATTGTTTTTGAGACATGCAACACTTTGGCAAATTGACTAACAACACCTGGTAAGAAGAATGCTAGGGCATCAGCACTACCAACCTACAAGAGAAAACACAACAAAACAGCCATTCATAAAATTTATGTCAACTACAAAATTTTGCACCAGCAAAGCAAGCAAGAGGAATCACTGAGCTCAAAATAAATAATCTAATATAAACAGAAAGCACATAATCTTTTGATGAGGAAAACTGGTAATGAAGCCAAAGATCAAGCTATCAGAGAGATACAAGCTGATTGAGACTCAAGAAACAATATCATCTCACCAGGAAAAAAGAGAATCAATTTTTACAATTATAACTTCATTCCACCACCCAAGAATTATGTCATTGAAATTTCTCACATGTTTTTCTAGCATGGAATCGAACTTCAGGTTCAAGCTTTTAGGCTCTTTAGTAAGGTTTAGTTCTTATTTAACATATCAGTTTAACTCCTATGATTTCAAATATGAGATTTTAAGGCCTTTCATAGTGAGAATCTCATCTCATTTTGAAGACACAACTCAGGGATCACCTCTAAATCAAACATTAAGACTGACAAAATGTCACAAAATTACCTTAGCAACAAGTATGCGAAGAGTCATAAAGGCTTCTACACGTAGCTTTGCGCTGCCTCGATGTCCTCGTGCAACCTCAATGTCTGCAGCCTTCTCATAGAACCCAAGATTGCGCCAGAGAAAATTATGTGCACAAGTACAAAGGAACAATAAGGAAACATCAAACAGAAATAAATACTCGATAAAGCTCCAAGAAACGAAATAAATTACTTTGAGGAGAAGCGATAGCCAGTGACCAATAGCAGCAGAAGCAGCTTGAGAATGGAGAAATGCAAGTAGGCATTCTTCTGTTTCTGAAACATGCCTTGGAAGTATACTAATTTGAGATTGCACATCTCTTCTTGCTAAAAGTGCGGGAAAGCCGTTAATTTGTTTACATGAACAAAACTTGTTGGAGCACAAATGTAAACTAAGGAGAAGTGCCCTGAAGCACCTGAACACTCCCTCACGGAACTCTTCCGAAACCTCAGTCGGAGAAAGCATAGCCGCATATGTCAATTTCTTCAACAATACCACCACCTGTAAAACCATAGAGCATCCTTCACGTTGAAAAATGTCTACAAGAGATCATTACATACAATTTTCCTGCAAAAAGACTCTCTATGAAGATTCTAACACCAACAAGCAAACAAAAGTTAAAAACTTCACCGCTGTAGGACAAAATTTGCCTAATAAAACTGCATGCATACCTTTATGATAGTATCATCTAAAAAGGGCTTCACTAATAAAAACAAAAAGAGATTTTTAGTCTCTCATGGAAATCTGCAGCATCATTTGTTACAAAACCATCGGTAATCAGTTTCCATAAGTAACCTTTCTGGGCCTTGTATTTATGACCTCAATGTGTCACTTAACAACAAGAGATTTAAAAGACAAAAAGTCACTATTTTAGCCAAAAAGCCAAAAAGTCACTATAAGTTATCACATCACTCTCTCTACTTTCTGCACATCTTTTCGTAAAAAGCCAAAAAGTTACTAAAATAGCTTATTCCCAAACGAGGCCAAAGTACTAACTTAAGTCATGAGTATCATGAAGCTATAACATCCACATGCTGCAACTTTCACTGACTACAGAACATACCCAGCGCACAATAGTATGACAAACTTAACATTGTGAAGTGGCCAAAAACAAACTAACAATCATGACCCATTACCGTCCACAGATGCAAAGAAAGCTTTTCATGGACAAAACCGACGACGCTCAATAGTTAATAGCAGATTAAAACAACTTAAAATCAATCAGAAGCATAAACCACCAAAAAAATGAAGTGCCATCGCAGTTAACATAGATTTCCAATCAGGAGGAAAAAAGCATAGGTTGAGCAACAATACCAAGCTGTTAGTACTTATCATCATTTGATCACAAAGACAACCAAGACTAAGGAAACAGCAGCAAAATAAAAAATAAAACAAGTAGCTTTACAGAGTAATGAACTTCAATTCTTCCTAGATATCTCCATCTGCAACATTTTTAGTTCAGATGGATTTTTTTTAAAATCTCCTCACCCCCCCCCAAAAAAAATGACTTGAACATGTATTCACCTATTAGACAATAGACAGGTTCACAACAGTGAGGGACTAGAAACAATTACAGCACATCAAGTAGAAATATTAATTTAACCATTGAATACTGAAGCATGTCAAAGTGGCACATTTCTAAGTATTGCAACCCAAATAGCATTCAATGACAATACCTGATCGACGGATCCTAAATGGCACTTCTTCAGAAGTTCCTCCAAACATTGAAGCACACCTTCAGCTGCAATATCACTGACCTTATGTAACACTTTTGGAAAATTAACCATCACAGATTCCTCAGCCTTTGGTGGAGATCTGCAATTGACTGCAGCATCCAACAGAAGCAGCAACGAAACAATGTATAGCTGAAAAAATAGATAAACAAGCCACATGTCAAATAATCATAAGAAAGCAAATCCAACCTTTCTAGTTCCACTAGCAGAAGTTACTGTGTTGGAACATGTACCGATTCTACTGCCATACAAGCAGAAAACTACAGCTATAATTAGAAATAGATACAATATTAATTATTGTAGTATTAATTGCTGCTTACTTGATTTCAAGAATTCAGTACAGAGGATCACAATGTGTAATCTGTTCATTTTCAACTCTTCTGCTTGCCTTATAATCTGCTCTCGGATTTTACTTTGCCAACATTGTATTAGATCAAATGATTATAGTCTGTAGAAGAATCATATGGTTTCATATCTTATGCACATATCAATCATCCAGTTTTTTTTTTTTTTATGACTTAAACCTTTTTATAAATTCAATAAAATTGTGTCCATTCCCTTGGTGATATATATAAATTGTTATGCTTACCAAAACTAAATAAATACATATGAATAAATTGCCAACAGTCACCACAAAAGCCAAAGGTGGAAGAGATTCAAATTAACCATGTTCCCTAATGTGTATAAAGCAGCTTGATACATCAACCAAAGCCTAAAAGCTCAGGCACTCCACCACCATCCATAGGAGATTTGCGCCAATTTGGTAGCAATAATATGATCAAACAACAGCATCGCAATGCTACAATTTCAATGAAAAATCTTCTCCACCGCAGCAGCACCAAAAGTAAGCTCTTACACAATCTCCATTGGTTCCAATTTCAGTTCCATCCATGACAAACGAGTTGTTCATTCTCTTTATTCTCCATCTAAAGTGAAAGGGTGACCAGGTCCATGGCCACCAATCACACATTTGACATTGCTAACTCTAATTATGTCACTAACTTGATCCCAAGTCTAGTAATTTCTTATTAACCCTAAATGTATCTGGGCCGTTCAAAGTTCAGCTTCTTCAGTGATTGCCCTGTTTTGACTCTCCTGCCAAATAATCTTCACAGAACTACAGAAAAAGTATCATACTTTGTCCAAAGTTCTCTTTGCGACTGTTAATTTCTGGTGATAGTTTTCAAATTGTATAGAAACAACGGAAACATTGTTCTAATGTTCTCTTTCTAATACTAATTGTACTTGTCGACTAAAGAGAGGATATCAAAAACCTAGCAAAAAGCCATTCGCTTTGGAACGTTCTAAGAAAGAAAGAAAGAAAAAAAAAAAAAAAGCAGAATCAATGAAAAAGAAACTAAAGCATAACAGTGTCATATACATACATATACACACAGCACAAGTACATTTATATGAAAGAAGTAGATGATGAAGAAGAACATACTCGAAGAAAGGCTGGAGAGTATGGGGCGGAGATCGGGAAAGGAAGTCATGGAGTTGAGAGAGAGACGAGGGGTTTTTGTTAGGGTTTTGGAGGAGGTCTAGTAGGTCTAAACAATAGGTTTTCAGCTCTGAAAACGTTCTTTTCCGAGCTTCTTCTTCCAAAACTTCTTCTTCTTCTTCTTCTTCTTCTTCTTCTTCAGATTTGATTGGTTTGAAATTGCCTTCGTCTTCTCCAATTACTTCCATTGCACACAGAGAGAGAGAGAGAGAGCGCAGCGAAACTGAATCCACTGGAAGTGTCGTCGAGGACATGGAACTTCTTCGGAAGAATAAACAACTAGTTGAAAGAAAGAGAGGAAGGCCCAAATGTCGTACTTTATGCGCTAGTTCTTTAGGGTTGGGCTCAATGTCGATTATTTTGGGTTGGGCCCGAGTCCTTTGAAGCCTTTGGGCTTTTCATTCTGATTGGCTACAGTCATAAGAGTGTGTTTGTTTTTCCTAGTTGATTAAACTGTAATTTGCCTCTGATTACATAAAAAATTAAATTAAAATATGCTAATTTTCCCGATCAAACAAATTTTGTTTGAAATTTATTTTTTTAATTTTTAGATATTTTAGAAATAAAAAAAAATTTCTTTTATTTTGAAAATAATTTTGGGTAAATTATATTATTTGTCCATTTAGTTTGTACAAAATTTCACTTTAGTCTCTGAAATTTTATTTTTGTTCAATTTCAATTTAATGTGATTCCTCCGTCAAATATTGGGAATATCTTGGATAGAAGAACATGTGTGAAAAATAAATAAATAAATAAATAAATATTGATGTTAAGATTATTACGTTAACATATTTTGTTCATGGTAATTTGTTTGTCACTCGTAAATACTTCGGCCTTGTTTGATTTGTTTTTTATAAACAAATTTTGAAGAAAATTTTTTAAAATTTTGTTTGGTTTAATGATTTTAAAAAAAAAAAATTCAAAATCACTTTTTATCTCATGCACATCAATCAATCACTTTTTCTCTCTCCTTTCTCCTTTTTAATAACTTTTTATCTAACATATATTTACTCAACTACAACAAAGTGCCATTTTGGGAAGTGGCTAAAAACGCTGCGTTTTTGTTGCTGCACAAAAAAGCTGAGCCAAGCGTTTTGGGCAAGTCTTGCCTTTGGCAAGTGATAAAAAAGTTAGGTTGGCTAATTACGTAAATACCCTCTAGGTCAACAAATTGTGTAGAATTTTAAAGTTTGATAAGGGTATTTTGGTCATTTCAATTTGATTTGACACCATAAATAAATATTAAACTAAAAAGCAAAAAAGTCAGCTTTTTACCAACTTCCCAAATCACTTTCCAAAAAGCTAAAAAGTTTGGTAAAAAGTCAAAAGCCAGCTTTTTACCAATTTCTCAAAACATCCCAAAATATCAAATCATCCAACACTCCAAAACTATTTCCAAAATATACAACTAAACAAACTAAAAAAATTTCTAAACTCTTTCTCTAAAAAAAAATTTTGAAAATTTATCTCCCAAACCAAACCAATCACATCCTTCTTTTATTATTTCTTGGCAATGCATGACCAATTTTTGCTTTGTTCGCCATATTTTCTTTATCCTAAAACTCATATTGGTATTCTATGTTACTAATGAAAACTTGTACTATGTACGGATTGTGAAAAAATTAATAAAACATTTTTATATAAAATAATATAAATAGTTAGATTTTTTTATATAAATTATGAAAATAAAAAAATATTGAAACTTACAATTTAAGTTTCATAATTTATTCGTCACAATTATAATCATGTAATTTTCAACCCTTTTGTTAGAGTTATAAACTTTGACGAATTCAAACCAAGCAACTCAAGTCAAGCCTGAAATTTTTAAAAAATTAGATAACACAATTTTTAATTCGGTAAGGACCTATGTAAAATTTAAAAATTCAAATAAATTTAAGTGGATTTGGGCAAACATACCAAATAATTTGAGCAATCGAAACAAAATTATATATATAAATATATAAAATTATTTGCTATTTTATTTTTGTAATAATAAATAAGATTAATTAAAAATTTATTATTAATGAACAAAAATAAAAACAATATTGACATGGATAGACCAATAAGAACCACAGCCCATAGTAAACAAACCCAAGCCCACCATTTATATCCCATTACATAACCCGGGTAGCAAAATCCAAGACAGCTAGAGGCCAACTGAGCATAGAAGGCTAATGATACTCGGACACATGGTAGGTGCAGAACAGGCCACGTCAGCAGACAAAGATCTGCAAAGTTATTGCCACAACACATCACCATTAATGCAACCCATCACAGCATTTATTGCGACAACACCTCTCAATCGGAATGGCACCCCCTCACCCTAAACAAGGTAAACCACGGCACAAGCTTTCAGCGGGAAGGTTAGAACGACAGAGACAGTGAAATGATTACCAAAGGATATAAGCAAAGTTGGAAGACAAGAAGAAGGTTAAGTTTTCCTATCTCTCTCTCTCTCTCTCTACATCATCTACTTCCCCTTCTAATTCACACACCGGAGGGTTCGCCGGGGGACTACCCCGTTCCCCGTTGGACTTGTTTACAGGTCTTCCAGTGGGCTTCATCGCTTAGGAGTGGGCTTGAGGAGCTTGGATCACCACCATCTATCGTGAACGAATCAGACATCATTGGCCATGCCGTCAGAACCGGTTTGTCCGCACGACGCCAGTTGTGTTCATTGCCGTCGGAGACCCTGTTCCAGTAACCTTTTCACCTCACCCGTCAAGTGTATGGTCACGACTAGATCCATGGCTTCCCACCATAATGCTGCCGATCACCAAACTGGCCCTCACAATCCAAACAACCCACCACAATACTTCATCGAACTTACTAACAGCATCAACCGCATGGCCGAGCAAAACCAGGTCTTAATAAACGCTCTGCTCCAGAGAAACCTCCCAATTCCTCCACCCCCACCTCCAGATATCCTACCCAACCCAGAAGACTCCTACCATATCGCCCACTACCCAATCCACCCAACTTGGACGGCTTGCAACCTCCCCACCCACATATAAATCCGCCACCCCCACCCCCACATCCATCGGTTATAGCACCAACCCCCGAGGGAGAAGTCAGCAGCATCCAACACCTATCTCCCTCTGGTGGTGACAACATCCCCCTCTGGGACGCTGAACTCCGAGCCATGAAGCTCCAGCTACAAGGAGTTATGCAGAATATCCAACATAAGCCCTCCATCACCGCAAACTCGCCATTTATCGCCTCCATCCAAGACAAACCCCTACCTGCCAAATTCAAAATGCCCTCTATTGACTCCTTCGATGGCACAACCGACCCGGTCGACCATCTGGAGACCTACCGCACCCTCATGATCCTCCATGCCTTCCCTAACAAAATCATGTGCCGAGCCTTTCCCGTGACACTGAAGGGGTCGGCTCGGTTGTGGTTTAGCCAATTACCATCGGACTCGGTCTCCACTTTCCAGCATCTCAGTGACTCTTTCTTGAGCCATTTCATCAGCGCCCAGCGCCAACGACGCCCGGCCACCCAAATTTACTCAACATCCGTCTGATCGAGGGAATCATCGCACGCCACTCGCTTCAACACCGAAGCCCTGCAAGTTGCCGAAAATGACAACAAGGTCATCCTCACAGCCTTCATGGCCGGTCTGCGGTCATCTGATTTCCTTTTCTCCCTCTCCAAGAACCCCCCGACCTCCATGGCAGTCCTACTCTCCAAAGCCCAAAAATACATGAATGTTGAGGATTCACTAGCCGTTCGGCAAGATCCAACAGCTAAAAACCCGACCCCCAGAGAAAAGAGAAAAGACCAAGAACCCAGCAATACCCAGTATCATAGCCGATCATACCCGATTCTCGCTGCGAACTGGCCAAGACCGATCCGACCGCCTTGGCTTCGAGCCAGATACGCCTCTCAATTCTCCCATGGAACATGTCCTCAACCAGATCCAATGGGACTACCCCCTCAAGTGGCCTCCCCCTCCACGGAATCCTTCCAACCGGAAAGGCCAATCTAAATATTGTCGTTTCCACCAGGACCATGGCCATAACACTGACGATTGCATCAGTCTCAAGGATCAGGTGGAGACCCTCATCCGCCAGGGACGTCTAAGTCGATTCACAGACACCCGCTCTCAGCAGAGGCAAAGAACCGAACTCCACAGAGACAATCGCCGACGCACCCCACCGTGGCAGACAGCTCAACCAAACCAGGGCCATGACCGACCCCCCCAACAACCTCGGCCTCAAGGTAATCCACCTCTACCAGTTGGTGAAATTAGAGTTATTTCAGGTGGTCTTGCTTGTGGGGGACCATCTCGCCAAATTGCGAGTAACTTAGAAAAATACGACATGGCTCAGACATAAGGCCACAAGAGACCGAATTTCAAATTTCAAGCAAAGGACAGAGCCTATCACCTTCACTTGACGCCGATCAGACAGGCATCCGTTATCCTCATGATGATCCTCTTGTCATTTCCGCCATCCTCTCCAATTATAAGGTCAGACGAGTTCTCGTCGACAATGGCAGCTCTTCGGACATCATCTTCCTCAACTGCTTCCGCCAACTTAAGATTGGGAAAGAAAGCCTTTCTCCGCTCCAAACCTCTCTTGTCGGCTTCACTGGCGACCGCGTGACCTCCATTGGTTCCATCGATCTTCCACTCACAATCGGCGAGTACCCACGGCAAATCATGAAGTTGCTCACCTTCCTGGTGGTTGATTGCTCATCTGCCTACAACATCATCCTCGGCCGCACCGCGCTCAACGGCTTCCAAGCCATCACATCCACTTATCATCTCGCCCTCAAGTTTCCCACCGATCTCGTCGAACAACAGGAGAACAAACCGCTGCAGTGGAGTGTTACGCTGCCTCACTTAAAGAGGTCAAGTTGAAGGCGATGATCATTGAGGACTTGACGTCGATGAGGACGAGCCGATCGAGGAGAACTGGAAGAGCTCGCTGAGGTTCCTATTGACCCCACCAACCCACTAAAACCGCCAAGATCGGCAATTAATTATCCCCAAGCAAAAGCCGACCATCGCCTTTTTTGACCGAAAGCACAACGACGCTTTGCTTGGACCCACTCACATGCTGCATTGACCTCTTTCATCACTTACCGCCTCAAAGATTTAACCTCACTTCCGACCTTACCGCCAAAAACAATGTATATTCCACCCAGAACGCAACAATCTCATAGCTGCAGAGGTTGACAAACTCCTCGAGGCTCAGTTTATTCGAAATGTGGATTATCCTAAGTGGCTGTCCAATGTGGTTCTAGTCCGCAAGAACAATAGCAAGTGGCGTCTCTATGTCGACTACTCTGACTTAAACCAAGCTTGCCCCAAAGGTAGCTATCCACTTCAGATTGATCTGCCGGGTCGACGCCATCACGGCCACCAAATGCTCAGCTTCATGGATGCTTTCTCCGGGTACAACCAAATCATGATGCACTTATCTGACCAGGAACACACATCCTTCATCACCGATTGGGGCACCTACCACTACCGTGTCATGCCGTTCGGACTGAAGAACGCGGGGGCCACCTACCAGCGGTTAGTCAACACAGTCTTCCAACACCAGATCGGTCGGAATATAGAGGTGTATGTGGATGACATGCTAGTCAAAAGCAAACTCTCCGCCGACCATCTGACCAACCTACGGGAGACCTTTGCCACCCTTGGCAAGTACCAGCTGAAGCTCAACCCAGAGAAGTGCGCCTTTGGCGTGGGATCCGGAAAGTTCTTGGGCTTTATGGTCAGTCAGCGCGGAATTGAGGCCAACCCCGAGAAGATCAAGGCCTTGATTGAGATGCAGTCACCCAAAACCGTTAAGGAAGTTCAGAGACTCGCTGGCAGAGTGGCGGCCCTCAACCGGTTCATTTTCCGCGTAACAGATAAGTGCCTATCATTCTTCAAAATCCTTCGGCAGACTTTCGAATGGACGACTGAATCTGAAGAGGCCTTCCAGCAGTTAAAACAATGCATGGCCAACCCCCTATTCTTTCGCAGGCCATCGCAGGTGAACCCCTCTTCCTCTATTTAGCAGTATCAACCACCGCTGTCAGTGCAGCTCTCATTAGGAAAGACAGCTCCGTTCAACGGCCGGTCTATTACATCAGTCGAGCTCTCAGGGGAGCAGAACAGAACTACCCACTGCTGGAAAAGTTGTCCCTGGCCCTGGTCACTGCCTCCAGACGACTTCATCCTTACTTCCAGGCCCATTCTATAGTGGTCCTCACCGACCAACCCGAAAGAAGGTCATGCAAAGAACTGAACTTTTCGCCGACTTATGCAAAGGGTCAAGGAACTTAGCTTTGATATCTCCTACCGCCTCAAGACAAAGAATCAAAGGATAGGCCATTGCTGACTTCATCCTAGAATTTACCAACCCCGCCCCAGCCACTGCCTCTCCACCACCACCAACTCCCATCGAGCGAAGACCCCATTCTTGGACTCTCAACGCCGACGGTCATCCCGGAGGAAGGAATGGTGGTCTCATTCTCACCTCCCCTGAAGGTGGTTGTATCAAGTGTGCCCTCTGTCTCTTGTTTGAAGCCAGCAACATTGAGGCCGAATATGAAGCACTGATCGCAGGACTCCGCCTCGCCCAAGACCTTGGTGTTAGCCACATCCGCGTGTTCAGTGACTCCCAGCTCATCATTGGTTAGATCACGGGGGAATTCGATGCTAAGGATGACACGATGCGGGCTTACAGAAACATGGCACTCCCTTTTGTTCGCCTTTTCAATACCTTCCACATCAAGCACATACCTCGGGCCGAAAACTCCAAAGTAGACGAGATGGCTCAGCTGGCCTCCGCAGACCAGTCCGACCTCAGCCATGGAGTTCGCCTCAAGTACCTTCCCCACTCGGCCATCTCATCCGACCTACAAGAAGCACAATTTCCTCCAGCATGAACCCATCCCTTGGGCATCCAACATCCTCCTATTCTTGACCACAAGACAACTCCCAGATGACCGACAGCAGGCCGCCAAGGTCAGAGCTCGGTCGGCTAACTACGTTTTGGTCGACGGCGTCCTTTACAAACGCGGTTTCTCACGGCCATATCTGCGATGCCTTAATCCGACCCAAGCAACATATGTGATGCAGGAAATCCATGAGGGCATTTGCGGCAACCATTCGGGCGGCAGGTCTCTGGCTCACAAGATACTCCGCACTGGTTACTTTTGGCCAACTCTTAACTAGGACGCGACTGACTTTGTCCTCAAATGCGATAAGTGTCAGCGTTTTGCCAACATCCCCTATGCTCCTCCTGCAGAGTTGATCACACTTTCCAACCCCTATCCGTTCGCCAAATGAGGGATCGACCTGGTCGGCCTACTTTCCACCGGCCGAGGCCAGACCAAGTTCGCGGTCATCGCCATTGACTACTTCACCAAGTGGGTAGAGGCCGAACCCCTAGCTACTATCATTGAGGGAAACACAACCAGGTTCATCTGGCAATCGATCATCTGCCGGTTCGGCATCCCTCAGGCCATCGTGTCAGACAACGGCAAACAATTCGACAATGCCAAATACAGAAAGTTCTGTGCGGATCTCCAGATTCAACCATGTTTTTCCTCTCCCGGTCATCCCCAAGCCAACGGCCAGGTTGAAGTCACCAATTGGTCCCTTTTGAAGATCATCAAGACTAAGCTGGAGGCTGCCAAGGAACTCTGGGCTGAGGAACTACCAAATGTACTCTGGGCCTACCGAACTACAGCTCGGACTCCTACCGAGGAAACCCCCTTTCGCTTAACGTACGGCGCTAAGGCGGTCATCCTAGTAGAGGTCGGTCTGCCAACGCCCAGGGTTCTACATCTGGATTCAACACTGACTGAGGAACTCCGTCGAGCGGACCTAGACCTGATTGAAGAACTCAGAGACACCACTGTGGTCAGACTAGCCTCATACCAACAAAAAATGAGAATGCACTACAACTGCAAAGTACGACCACGGGAATTCGCCATAGGAGATCTTGTCTTAAGAAAGGCCACTCTTGCCACCAAAAATCCGACCGAGGAAAAGCTGGCAGCCAAATGAGAGGGACCATACATTATAAAAGCCCGTCCACGTCCGGGTACCTACCGCCTCCAGGATATGGAGGGCCGAGCGCAGAGCCGTTTCTTCCATGATCTTCACTAGACGATCGCCTACTGGTGGGATCTCTTCCCTCCATTTCTTCCAGCCATACACAAGATGATAAATGGTCACCCAGACCAACTCCTCTTTCTTGGGGTGCAAGCCCCCTTTGGGTCTACTCTCTCCTACTTGGCTCAGCCTCAGTCGACCCAACTCCTACTTCCATCGTTGGGGCGACCTCCACAGCCTCCAGTGTGGGGGTGACCCCTACCATTTCTGGGGTGTCCCTGACCGCAGGGGTCTCCACCACAACTGGGGTCTCCTTCATCTTCTTGGGCCCAGACTCCTCTGTAGCCCCTTCTGAGGCACTTCTCTTCTTCTTCTTCCTCTTCAGAGCTTCTCCCTCTTTTCTGGCCTTCTCCTTCACAGGATCCACAGGGGGCCTTCGCGGCTCAAAAGTGCTCAACTCCTTCCCTCCCAGCAGCTTTGGGCGTGGTGGATCCTCGCCGCCGATTGCGCCCGGGTCGGTCTGCATTTTCTTAAATTGTGGCTTTGGCAAGGATGGTTTGATCCTTTGCCTCCTGCGCTTTTCTCCTCGCTTCCCAAATTTCGGTCAAGATCCTCACCGATTGGTGTGGGCCCACCGCTCGAAACAACGAGACTACCGAACAAGGTCGTCTATCCGCATTCTCTTTCTCTCTCCACTCCTTCACCCTCTTCACCATTTCCTCAACCTCCGCCCCCAGTCTTGCCTCCATCGACCTGGTGGGCACCTCCCAGATGGTCCGCGCGCCAAGCCCTCCATTGGCAGAAACGTAAAACCACCGTGCTCACCATCCCTTGATCGACGTTGGCAGCCCCGCCACCAACCCCTTCCCCATTACTGCTTGCAGGGTGGCCCACGTTTCTTGCTGCCCTGCGGCCTTGTAACAGGCAAAAAACTCTTCCACCGACATGGCCTCCCCTCCATTTGCCTTCGGCCACGCACTTGCACAAGCCAGCAAGATCTTCCACGCATTGGGCATTAGTTGCCTTGGCGCCACCTCTAGATAGTTGAGCACATCCACCACTATTTGCGGGAGTGGCAGCCTCAGACCGCCCTTCAACGCTTCCTCATAGAGGGAGAACTCCCCTGGCCTGATGTCGGATGGCCTTTCCGTCGATGTTGGCAGCAACAACTCCACCTCCACCGGAATCTGGTATTTCTCGCGAATAGCCTCCAACTCCACCCTAGTTATTGTCGACTTGTCTGGTTTCATGTGCCAATGATCAGGCTCTGCTTGACTGATAGGTTTCGGAGTTGCAATCATGGTGGAACCATGGAAGTGTATCGCCAGCCCTCCCACCCTCTCTGTTCTGTACTGCGCTGCTAATTCCACTGCATCATCATCTCCCAGTGGATCCACCCTCACACCCTCGGTTCCTTCTCGTTCCATCTCTGAGGTATGTCTACGAATCGCTTCTGATGCAGGCACTAGGAAGTTGAAGAAACGCTCCAATGGTGTATCGCGAGCAATAAATGGGGTAAGACTTGGAATGTTTTGGTTCTTTGAACACAGGTAGGTGAATCGAATAATGCCAAAAGCCCACGGTTTACCCGTATTCCAAGGATCCCAATTAATTTTCGCCAGTTTGAAAACTTTTCAAATTATCCGCCAAAACCGTCTTTTCAACCCCATAATGACCTATCGTTTCATTTTTACTCCAACGCCTCACTTCCCAACCACGATTCTGCCACGTGTATGGTCCCGATACACTGACTCCTGCCCTTACCTTGTCTTTTCCACTTCAAATCATCACGTGGCACGCCGCCTCTTGAGCCCCGTGCCTTTCTGGTCGACCACCCCCGCGGTCGGCACTCCCTGCGGCTCCTCACTCTCACTGCACTCGCGGCCACACTCGCACTCAAGATCGGCACTCCACTTGGCCACCCTCATGGTCAGACTCTCGCTGGTTTGCACTCTCCACTCGGCCACCTCGCTGTCGGCACTCCTCCGCTCATGATCGGCACTCACCTTTCGCTCGGCCACCGCCATGATCATGGCACTCCGCTGCCACAAGGTCGGCTCAGCACTTCTTCGCCGACTCCATCGCCACTCGCCACGAACCATCTCCCTCACTACTATTCCCTTCGTTAGACTGAAGCTACACTCAGGAATGGGGGACTACTAACATGGATAGACCCATAAGAACCACAACCCATAGTGGACAAACCCAAACCCACCATTTATATCTCATTGCATAACCCGGGTAGCAAAATCCAAGACAGCTGGAGGCCAACTGAGCATAGAAGGCCAATGATACTCGGACACATGGCAAAAGTGCCACGTCGCCAAGAAACAAAGATCTGCAAAGTTATTGCCACAACACATCACCATTAATGCAGCCCATCACAGCATTTATTGCGACAACACCTCTCAGCCGGAATGGCACCCCCTCACCCTGAACAAGGTAAACCACGGCACAAGCTTTCGGTGGGAAGGTCAGAACGACAGAGACAGTGAAATGATTACCAAAGGATATAAGCAAAGTTGGAAGACAAGAAGAAGGTTAAGCTTTCCTATCTCTCTCTCTCTCTCTACATCATCTACTTCCCCTTCTAATTCACACGTCGGATGGTTCGCCGGGGGACTACCCCATTCCCCGTTGGACTTGTTTGCAGGTCTTCCAGTGGGCTTCATCGCTTAGGAGTGGGCTTGAGGAGCTTGGATCAGTTCAGTCCATCTACTGTGAACGAACTGTATCATCAAATATATTTAAGTTTTTTAATAGAAATCTTTTTTATTATGTTTAAAAAATACACTTTTTAGAAAGGGAACATCAAATAAGTTAATATTAAAAAAATTACATTTTATAATGGCATAAAATAATTTAAATATGATTTTTTGGAAATTATTTATAATTTAAAAATTATAATAAAATATTTAAATATAATTAAATTAAATTTTTACAAAATAAAAGTATTTGGATAATAAATAACTAAAAAAAGGTAAGAAGAAAATTTAAAATGATATTCCTATTTGATCTGCAAATAATTCTAGATGACCAATTAATTATCACATATAACACTCATTTTTTTTAATAAAAAAATATATTTCACAAACCGTCATTTTTAATAGAAAAATAACATTAATTTCTATTTGTTTTAGCAAAAGTCACTTTTTAGCAATTTGAGCCAAAAGTTTTTTATTTTTTTATTTTAGTTTGCTTAATTGACAATTGAGATTGTTTTTAAAAAAAAATATTTAACAGGATCCACCATATTTCGCAAGTGCTAAAAAAATCTAGATGAATAATAAGGAAAATATTTGAGACCTACAAAAAATACTGTATCGATAATAATGTGGTATCATATGTGTCAACTCTTAATTTGCTATACACTTAAATGACATAGAGTTCAACTCTCTTACCACATCATTGTGGCCAAAATGTGAGTATGTAGCATTACTAGAACAATAAATTATCAGTGTAACTCCTATTTTTTTTATTATATTAGAAAAATAATATTTCTTTCTATTTGATTTTAACAAAAACTACTTCTTAACTATTTAAGCCAAAAAGAATATTTTTTTATTTTAATTTGTTTATTTGACAATCGAGATAAAAATAATTTAACAGAATCCACCATGTTTAGCAAATGTTACAAAAATCATTCATTTTGTTAATGTTTTTTTCTTTTGTTAAAAAAAAATATTTTTATTAAAAAAATTTATTGTTCAAGTCCTTATAATTTAGAAAGATATAAAAAAAAATTACAAAATTTAAAACAAAAAATGACAAAAAAATAAAAATATAAACTTTTAATAGCAATTAATAATTTTAATACATGTATTTAATAATATATTATGTTTAGACCAATAATATCACGACACATCATTATGACACATGTGAATATTGATCATGTTTTAATTGTACTAACATAATTTACAAAAGAATCTAAATTTAAATTTTTAAAAAAAAATTTAATAAAGGATGCATAAATTAATAAATAAAATTGATCTTATTCTAATTATGGTAACATAATTTAAGGAAAAATCTAAATTTAAAATTTTGTTTTAAGAATATAAAAGTAATTTATAGATCAATCACACTATGACACATATTAAGAAAAATTTAAACAAAATCAAAAAATGAGAAAAAAGAATTACAACTTTCAGCCTTAATAAGATGACAACATTTTGCAATTATAATAATATATAGATTCCAATTATGGTAATATAATTTAAGAAAGAATCTAAATTTAAAATTTTATTTTAATAATATAAAATTAATTTATAGACCAATCATATTGTGACACATATTAACAAAAATTAAACAAAATAAAAAAAATGAGAAATTTTTTTTGCAACTTTCAACTTTAATAAGATGACAACGCTTTGAAATTATAATAAGGAAAATGCTATGAATCCCAAATATTTTACCAATATTTTTACCAACTGTCTCACATGTCCCACACTCATGTGAGATAGTTGGTAAAATATTTGAGGTCTCTAGCATTACTCTTATAATAATAACATACAACCCATGCTATGTACGGGTATAAATAAATAATCAAAAATTAGTTTTAAATTAAAATAATAATATAGAATTTATTTAAAATACGTAGTAAAAATGATTTATAATTAATTAAATTTTATTAATTTTTATCAGAGTTACACATAAGAGAGTTTTTATTCTAATGTCATTAATTATGTATTCTAAGTTCTTAATAAGAACACGAATGCCATAATTTAATTGGTAAAAATTAAATAATAAATTTCAAAAATTATATTTACAATAAAATATAAATACATTTCATTTTATAAATTTTATAATTTTAATTTACCATACAAGAGTAGTAAATTATAATTTTTAATATACTGATTTTTTCTTATTTTCTAAAGTCTAAAAATTGGTTTATTCAAAATTGTAAATTATCTTGTGTCATAACTCTTATGTGAAAATGGATTACGATTGACTTGTGATGTAGGACTAAATATTAGAAATGACCTAAAAGCTAGTTGACTCAATATTTATGCCAATGTGATCTTCACCTAGTCATTAAAATTTGTCTTGATCATTTAAAATTATCTTTCTCGGTTCGTGACCTATATGATCTAGTTTGGAGATTCCAATATTGGATTAAATTTAAAAAATGAGTCTAGAAAATTTAGTTTAAGTCGATTTTTTTCCAACAAATCTTGGTTTAAGCCTATAATATATCCTATTTTAATAACTCAATATGATTTTTTAAAAAAAAAAAAAAAAGAAGAAGCAATCTTAATGTTTACAGTGCTTTTTATCAATCAATAAAAAAATATTTATAAATATTAAGAGAATTATATTTGAATAAATTCTAACATAAATTTTTTATTTTAAAATTCTAAGATCTACATATTTTGTTTGACTCTATCTATGTCACTAATCTTTGGAGGTTTCATGGTCTTTTTTAATGAAATGTTTCTTTGCTATAATATAGATTGGAATATCGATGCATATAAAATCATTAAACATCAAGAAAAAAAATCTATGAAATATGTGAATTAATTCATATATTTTAGTAGTACAAAAATTTAAATTTTAAAACTGATTAGTTAACTTTCTTTTTTAATTTTTAAATAGATTAATTAAATATCCTTTTAAATTTAAATTTTTAAATGAATTAATTAACTTTTCTTTTGAAACGTATAAATCAAAGCATAAAATCTATTTAAATTTTTAAATAGATTAATTACCTTTCCTTTTAAATTTAAAATTTTACATGAATTAATTAACTTTCCTTTCAAAATGTGTAAATTAAGGCATAAAAGCTATTTAAATTTTTAAATAGATTAATTAACTTTCTTTTTAAATGGATTAATTACTATTTTTTTGAATGATTCAATAAAAGCTAACTAATCGAAGATTTTTTAATTATTTAAAAAATAAGAATTCTAGAAAAATAGTATGAGGGTTTTTGAGTTTCACAAGTGCCACTACAAGAAAAAACATCTTTGGCGACTAAAAAAACACCTTTGGTCGTTGAAAGTATAGGCTTTGCCGACTAAAAAAATTTAGTAGCCAAAAGTATAGGTTTTGGCGACTAACAATCTGTTTGGTCATCGATATAAGGCTTTTATCGACTAAAAATATTTCAGTAGCCAAAAGTAAGGCATTGGGCGACTAAAAAGATGTTTAGTAGCCAAATATGATGCTTTTACCGACTAAAAAAATTTTAGTAGCCAAAAGTGAGACTTTTTGGCGACTAAAAAGAAGTTTAGTCGCCAGAAGTAGTAATTTTAGCGCTTGAATTAAATTTTTTAGCGACTAAAAAAAATTAATAGTCAAAAGTATAGAATTGCCGACTTAAAAGAAATTTAGTCACCAAAAGTGGTCTCTTTTTTTTTCGTAGTAAATAATTTATTTTTACATAAATTATGTTCAATAAAAAATAATTTTATATATATACTTTTATATTAATACGAGTCTATATACTATATAAATAATATATGTTGCATATAATCATATGGTATTATAGAGGTGTAGTGGAAAGAGTGTGTTGTATAAGGTTTATGGTGTGGGAGGTTGATGATGGTTCAAATCTCCACAAAAGCAGACGAGAAGTTAGTGAGTGTAACTTTTTTTTTCACGACTGACCTTTTGGCGACTAAAAAGTTTGGTCGCCGATCCCTTGAGTAATGGTCGGTAAATGTATAATTTTAAAAAATAAGATTGACTATTGGCGACCAATAATTTAGTAGTCAAAACATTTATTTTTGCCAACCAAATAAAATTTAGTAGCTAAAAGGTAATATTGCCGACTAAAAAAATAGTAGCCAAATGTGCACTTTCAGCGACCAAACACGTGTTTAGTCGCTAAAACATTCGCCGACGGAGTTTAGGCGACTAACTTGGCGACAAAAAAATTTAGTCGCTAAATAGTTTTGGCGACTAAAAATCCGACCTTTAGCGACTAATATTTTGGTCTGCAAAACTGTTATTTCTTGTAGTGTGCCGTCTCATTAGAAATTCCCTTTTTCCTTAATATATATATATATATATATATAAGTATATGGTTTTTAGCTTTTTTTGGTTTTTTTCCAGACTTTTGATTTTATTTTGAAATATGAGAGTCCCTTTGTAAAGAATAATTTTCTAAATTGTATATCTCCTATTAAATTTTTTCCCTAATCGTATGATTATATTTGCTTTCAATTTTGTTTCCCTCACCTAAAAGTATGCTTTTGGTTGGTGAATTCTATTAAAGATTAAAAAAAAAAAAACAAAAAATATCTTATACCATGTAAGTTGTTTCATGAAAACAATGCAACAATGAATCAATAATGGTGACATATAGCTTAGTATAATTTCATTCCACTTTTGTAGAGATTCCAAAATGTTTTGCTACACTTTTTTCGTCCTCTTCTTCTTCATCCTTTTTTTTTTTTTTGGTAAAGGGGAAAAAAAGAGTAAGATGTTTAACTGTAAGTATTCTTTTCAATTTGTTTTTGCAATTAGCTTCAATTGAGTAAATTTGTTTTGTGTTTGTTATTCTTTTGGGTAATAATTCTTTTGATTATTTAATTAAATATAGAGGGACTATAGCTGGGAAGGGACTTTTGGATATCCCCAACTTGAGCTTTGTACTCTTTTTTCGTACAAGAGGGACTATAGCTGGGAAGGGACTTTTATCCATAATGAAATTTTGATTCTTAATTTTACAATATTGTTTAGAGTTCTCTTCTAATTAATTCAACTTGTTTTTTCCAAGTTGATAAAATATTTTCTAATTGTTTGTGGTAGTAAGTGAAGAATAACACCTACTCATACTTACCCAATATATATATATATAACCCATGGGCAATTTTTGATACGGGCAAAACACTTGGACAATTTTCCTGCAAGAAGATATGAAGGAAAAAAAAGGAAAGAGGGGGGGGGGGGGTGGTTGGTTGGGGATTTTGTATTTTGTATATTGGGTATTTTCATATAAATGTGGTTGGTTGGGGATTTTGTATTTTGCATATTGGGTATTTTCATATAAATGTGTAAGGATGAAGAAAATTCATTATTATTGATAAAAGACTTTGGAATGGTTACATGCGAGATACTTGTATATACAAAAACAGTAATATTACTAACACAGAATTTCATTGAAAAATATAATGCTAGTAGCATTGTAAATTAGGCCCCATTCAAAATAAATGGACCTTTACCAACACTATATTCTGTGCACTTCTTTGAAAAATTTCACATGTTTGTTTCCTTTTCCCTACTAAAACTATTAAGCTAAATTGTCAATTCATATATGGTTGGTAAGAATCAATCACTTGAATTGACTTGGAAGTTATACCCCAAGATTTTGAGGTGGAGAGGGCCATGTTTGAAAATAGCGCTTGGCATGATCAATTTCAGAGCCTAATTGTCCAACTCCATCACTTGTTGCCTCCACTAGTCCAAGCTCATTTTCCAAGTCTCTCAACCACTCCCTACAATATTCAATTTCTGTGTGACGGTCATAGTTTGAGCTTTGGGAAGCCTCCAGTTCTTGTGGTAATTGTGGAGATTCATTAATGGATTGAAAAGGATCATCCAAGTTATCCAACATGTCCCAAAAGTCAACATCAGAGTCCTCCAGTGGAATTTCAATCACTTGATGATCATCTGAATTATTATTGACTTGATCATATGCAATTGTCGCGTTATCGGCCTCACAAGGTCCTCCGAAATTGAACAATGAACCCTCTTCTTCTTCTTCTTCTTCTTCTTCTTCTTCTTCTGGTTCTGGTTCTGGTTCTGGTATTGAAACATCAACTTGAGCACTCGAGTTTGAGCAATCCGATGCATCACAAGAAATGGAGGAATTTGAACTACTTGATGATTCTTTTAGTTCATGATCATGATCAGTAGTTGGGATGTCTTCTTTTGGTTCATAAGACTTGTTGGCCAGACCTTCTTGACCCTCATCAAGTACTAGCTCTTCTGTATCTTCATTGTTGCCATAGGATGACATGAATGAACTAGTTGAAGACGTTGAAAAGGACGAGGTTCTTGAAAAGTCATTAGTTTGATTTTTATGATTTTTCTTCTTTCTTAGCCAATCTTTTCTTCAAATGTGTGTTCCACACATTCTTAATCTCGTTATCCGTTCTTCCGGGTAAATAAGATGCAATTTTGGACCACCTGAAATTCATTAATTCATTTTCATTAAAGTACAATACAATTAATTTGTATAAAAATTATAATTATGTAACATACTTGTTTCCCAAAGTTTGATGTAGCTTAATTATGGTTTCCTCTTCTTCATTGGTGAAGTTGCCTCGCTTTACATCAGGCCTTAGGTAATTAATCCACCTCAATCGACAACTCTTTCCACATCGCGATAATCCTAAAAATAACAAAATTTAAGCAAAGCAAAACAATGTCAACTTTAGATGATGTACTTATCAATGAACAGAAACTTATTAAACAAGAAGGACCATTAGTAATATTTAATATTTATTAATTTCTTTTATTAGTTGGACCAATGAGCTCTATTAAAATATATTGTCCAACTACTTTTGAAAGCTCAAAGTTATTGAAAATACTTTACATTTTGATGGGGATATCATAGTATAGAAGTTTGGTGATGGAGATTTACCTACCACACAACATGATGTTTTACCTTTAAAGTTCATATTTTAACATGATTTTCAAGATTTAGTGGTTTGAAAACTTGTGTAATTTAGACGCTTCCTGCCATTTCTGTCATTTTCATTGTTTGTTACTTTTCTTCTGCTTTGAATTGCAAGACTCATTATTAAAATAAAATTCAAAAAATTAAAAGAACACTAATGTTAGTATCAAACAAACAAAAAGACTCACACAGTCAGAGTAGTTCACCATATTTCTAATATGACGACTGCGGTCAACTAATAACTACAAATCCTACAGTTTTTTTTATTTATTATTATCGTATTTTATTTGTCTTTAAAAAATTAAAAAAATTATTTTTAAAATTATATTTATCATTTATTTTTGAAAATGAAGACGATAAAATTACATTGTTATCATTATAAAATCAATTTACTTTCTTTTCTTAAATAATCTTTACACTGAAATTTAATAAATGAATCATTGAAATGAGATGGACCACACATTACTAAAATAAATCATCCCGTCCATTTTAATAGACTAGAGAGAAGTCACTCTCTATATGATATATATATATATATATATAGGTAACAAATTTTACAGTTTTCTCACTATTAACTAGTTAGTACAAAGCTTCTTAATAGCCAATCAGGGTGTTCATCGATTCTTTCAGTTAAATCATAGCTTTGAGGAATCAATCACTAAATTACCAAGACTATGATCATCTCATGTCATGCATGATAGAAAAGAGAAGACACATCTCATGTCATGCATGACAGAAAAGAGAAGGACAAAAAAAAAAATAAAAAAAAGTAGGTAATCAAGAAATGGCATGTATAATATTACGAAAATGTTTGAGACCTCCACAAAAGAGAACTCTCATGACCCCTACTAATATATTAATCATTGATGTGTTTGAATTTTTTTTAGGAGTTGTGTCTGACTGTGACATGAATGGTTCAGATCATTTTAGGGGTTGTGTTTTGTAAGGGTCTCTATCATTACTGATAATATTAATACTATTAGGTAATAAATCATTTTCGCTATCATTTCAACATGGGAAATGGTCCGGACCGCCACTAGGGGTACTCCCCAGGGCCCCAGTGGGCTTTGATTGGTCAATTTTTTGTTTTTGTTTCGATCCAATGACCAACCCCTACGTGTGTGAAGGGGGGGATGGTAGGAGTGGTTGGAGACTGAGGTCTCAATCAAAGTCCATTTCAACATGTACATGAATTAATGGCAAGGAAAACGTGATAACGGCAAGTTATATTTATTTATTTAATTCTTTTTTTTTTTTTTTTGGAATGAACATGTATTTTTCTTAATTAGTCTAGGTGGGGACAAAAATACTAATTCTAAAAATACAGAATCTTGTCATAAACTTGTGTGAGACCTACAAGTATGTGAGTGTAATATCTTAATTTCTATGTGACCAAGCTGTATATACATAGCAGTTATTTGATAAAAAAAAAAAAAAAAAAAAAAGGTCTAGGTTAATATATAAAATATCATTAAGGTCTTAAATTTTAGTAATTTTGTGTTGAACACCAGCATAAAGATGCTAAAATGGATTCTCCTTAATTTTGGCATTTAGAATATGATTTATATAATAATAATAATAGAAATGTCATACTCAGAATTTCATTTTTCTTTTTTTTTCCTTTTTTTTTCTTTTTTTTTGGGGGGGTGTTGGAATGAGTCCTGAATGGTACAAAAATTTCAGATTAGACCACGACATGTAAAATAATAGAGACCAAGACATGTAAAATGAAATTTGTACGCTTTCTCGGCAATATGGGGTAGATTCAACTGTAAAATGAAAGGAAAATGCCTTGGACCCCAGTGGGGGTGTTGGGGGGTCCTATTTGAAGGCTCATAATTGGTCCAAAAAAAATTTATTATTATTTTTTTTTATTTTTAAGTTTTTGACGAATGGGAGAGTTTCACGTCACTGGGGGTGCCACCCCAATGGAGGTCTGAAGCAGCACTCAAAATGAAATTGCTGACATAAAAAAAATTCAAGAATATATATATATCAAGAATATCTTGCAGTAAGTAATTCATGAGAATGTCCTATGGAAATTCATGCGCCAACACCTGTCACCTCATTTGCGTGTATGTTTGCCAGTGAATATATTAATTTATTTATATTTGGTGTTTGTACAAGTATACATATTTAATTGATGAAATTTGTAAATAACATTAACATTCTTTTATATTTGAACAATTTTAAAGATATTAAATTTTCTATCAAATTAATGACTAAATGTCTCATAATGTGAGACATTTATGCTGTGTTTGGTTGAGGGATTTGGAGAGAGATTTGGAAAGGGAAAGGGAAAATGTGTGTGAAACTATGTGAAATATAGGCATGATTTATTCACATTTCACCTAACTTTTCTATTTCTCTTTCCAAATCCCTCCCCAAATCCCCCAACCAAACACACCATTAATTATTTATTTGGTTGAAAATTTAAGCTTTATAACATTTCCTTTATAGTTTGTTTGTAATCATCTTTCTCTCTTTTTAACAATAAAACTAGTTGTTTGGAAAATTTGTCACGAATTTTTCCCATAAAAATAAAGAAAATGTTGTAGGCCTTAAATTTTTTATTAAACAAATGACTAAATGTTAAAATGGATCTCATTTGTTTGATAGAAAATTTGATATTCCTAACATTACTCTAAAAATAAGGCATGGTTGAGATTAAATAGGTATATTGTGGGTCTATACATACAATGAATCGAAATTATTTAGTATACTGTTCAAAAAAAATAAAAAATAAAAAATTACGAGCATATAATTTTACTTCTTTTTTTTTTTCACGTGCATATTAATGTATGTTTCCTTTTTGCATGTCAAGTTTGACATCTACTAATATAAAAAATTAAAAAATCACTATCCTATTTACATCACATCATTTTATTTAAATCACATCACTTCTCTAACACATCACATCAAATCTAATCTAAACCCAACCCATATAAATCAAAAAGTTAAAAAGTACTTTTTAAAAATATCTCAAACCAAAACTCAGTTCATTTACGTAATTGAGTCGACTTAAGTTAGGCTCGAATTTCTTAAATACTTAACGAGTTGACTCCGACTCTAACTCGAACTAGTTTTGAGCGAGACGAGCTTCAACAAAGACTGTGTGTGTGAGAGAGAGAGAGGGAGAGGGAGAGAGAGAGAGAGAGAGAGAGAGACCTGCTTGTATGGGGAGAGAACGCCAGTTGGAATAACCATGCTTGTGAATGAAAGAGATAAGCCTCAAATCCTCAGCAGGGCTCCATGGACCTGTCTTCACCTTGCTCTTGTCACAACATGGTGCTCTCCCTCTACCCATATCCCCAAGATGCCCTCTCTCTCTCTCTCTCCCTTCCTTCTCTATATATATAAATAGATTATGATCACCCTCCTCTTCTTCTCTGCTCACATGATGGTTTCTTTCCAACAGACCTCTCTCTCTATATATATATATAGGAGAGAGAAACAGAGATGACTGCCCAACAACGATGATTGCCAACGCCTACTAATAATCAATAGAAAAAGACATTTAAAAAAGTTACTCAAATATAACTAAAGCATATTTTATTAATTAAGTAGTACATATGTCATCCATTTTATTAATTAAGTCATCCATTTTATTAATTAAGTAATATATATGTCATCAATTAAAGTCACTAATTTATTGGTCTTATCATTTCATATGTCATGAAGTTAAAATTCATTATGACTCATTAAATGGTATTTAAAATTTACTATCTAAATTTAGGGTTAGTTTGGCATAAATTAAATAATATAAAAAATTAAAAAATTACTATCCTATTTAAGTCACATCATCTTATTTAAATAACATCACCTCTCTAACACATCATATTAAACTCAACCCAATCCAAACCTAACCCATATAAGCCCATAAATCAAAAAGTACATTTTTTTAGAACATTCCAAACCAACCCGTAGTCACTATACCAATACAATTTTCATTTTGTATTATTACCCAAACATTAAGGGTGGATATCATGTCGCATTTTTCGTCTCATAATGTTTTTAATATTAATTTAAGTCTTTTATTATTATTATTATTATTATTATTTGTTATTGTAGAGCGAAAAAATATGAACTTAGATCCAAACTCAATCACGCTAGCCTAAAACAAAAAAGAGGAAGTCCAAGCCCATCCCTTAAAACCCATGGAAGATAACTGGGAGCAACTTGGCATTCATTCAAGGTACGTGGGGTAATAAGCAAATATAAAAGATAATTTTTTAGAAAGCAAATTTGTAAAATAAGGAGAGACTTTGGAGGTATCATCCAACGGTGACAAACGCAAAATAGACAAGATTAAGGCATAGGTTAGGCCTAGTAGGAGTAGGGATCATCCGATCAAATTGATCCTACGGACATAACGCTCAGCGAGTTGACCACTACCGTTTAACATCATCTAGGTTGTCCATGCGACAGAGATCCAACCATCAAAGACAAAGGCAACTTAGCAAGTTGCTCGACCAAAACCAGGTGTAAGCAAAACCCTTCGATCAGAACACAATCCAACGGATGAGATTTGAGTCAAAATGGTTATAAATGGGTAAGCAAGCAAAGCATAAGAAAAAGAAGAAGAAGAAAAAGAAAGAAAACAAATCCAATTCAATACAATTCTACTACATCGTGATCAACTTCTACTTTAGAAATATTTTATTTTTAAAATATTTATGTACTATGGTCGATCAATGTACTGACTTGATCGTCGGAGGATCCTCCTAGCCTCTCCTGATCGGAAGTGATCACTAGCGTTTGGTTTCTCTTTACAAAGTGCGAAGGATTGGATGCATCATATCTTATTTTCTGTAGAGATAATCTCACCTTCTTCCATAGTTATCATATTATATTATTGTAAATTTGTGTTATGTTGATGTGTCATGTCAAAAAAATTCATCTTTAATTAAAATAATCGAGTGTGTGAAAATTTTAAAAAAATTTCCCCACAAATTAATCTATGATCAAATAATTCATAAAATTATTTCATTTTAAAAAAAATTACTCATAAATCTCATTTGGAGAAAAGTTATTTCATTTAGTCTTAGAAATTTTGTTTCAAACCAACTAATCATTTTTATTTTGGTTATGTTGTATTTCCTTGATTTGAGGGTTTGAAAGTTTACTTGTTTGCCCTTGTGTGATATTTTGTTTAGATTTTTTCCTAATGTTGGGTGTGCGTGGATAAGATTAGTTTTTACGTTTCTTTTTTTTTTTTTTTGGTGGGGATTTAGTAGAGTGATTTGTAGGTGGATGATGTTACCCCATTTGTAGTGTTATTGGTGTGGTGTTCGTTCATTTTTGTGGTATTCGTTCCTATTATAACATTGACATTAATTAACATCCAAACGTAACACTAATGTAACACATAAAAAAACTCATTGTTGTACTTTTCCAAACGTAACACTCCAAAAAAACTCCTTAATGTAACATTCTAAAGTAACATACAAAAAAATTTCTTATTGTAACATTCTAATGTAACACAAAAAAACTCCTTAGTATATTTTTTTCAAACGTAATACTCTAATATAACACACAAAAAAACTCTTTAATGGAACACACACAAAAACTCCTTACTATAACACTCTAATGTAACATACAAAAAAAAACTTCTTAATGTACTTTTTTCAAATATAACATTCTAATATAATACTCTAAAAAAATTTCTTAGTGTAACACTCTAATGTAACACACAAAAACTCCTTAGTGTAACATTCTATTATAACACACAAAAAAATTTCTTAGTGTACTTTTTCCAAACGTAACAGTTCAATATAACACTCCAAAAAAATTCTTTAATGTAACACACAAAAAAACTCTTTGGTGTATTTATCCCAAACGTAAAGCTCCAATGTAACACTAAAAAAAAAAAAAAAAAAAAGAATGTGAAATTCTTCAAACCATTCCAAAAGAAATACAAATATTCCTTAATAAATTTTGAACAAATGTAAAATTTCAAACTGTGAGTATTACATTTGAAAAAAGTATACTAAGGAGCTTTTTTAGTATTTTTACATGTTACATTGAAGTATGTTACATTATAGTGATACGTTTGAGATTATACTGATTGAAGTGTTACGTTTGGAAAAAGTACACTAAGAAAATTTTATTTATTTATTTTTTTTTTACATTGATGCGTTGCGCTTGGGAAAAATACACCAAAGAATTTTTTTGAGTGTTACGTTTGAAAAAGTACATCAATGAGTTTTTTAGTGTATTACATTGAAGTGTTACGTTATTGGAGTGTTATATTAGAGTTTAGGTTTTTATTCGTAATGTGTGATTTGTTCTAGAATGAGGAAAATTCAAAACTTCTATAGTGCAAATTGCTCAAATGTGTAATTTTACATTTTGAGAAAATTACTTTTATCCCTAAAAAAATTAAACCCAAACATGTAAATGACAACCTTTTTATGTATTTTTTCACTTTAATGGGGCCTTTGTGTTTATAAAAAAAAAAAGAAAAAAAAAAAGAGATAATTAAACCGTTCACAAGATCACATTTTGGGATTTATTGGTATTTCACCTTTAATTTTAACTCAATTGTATTTCTTTAATTTTGAAAATTTGTTACTTAACCCTTTCCCTTACAAAATTGTTACATTCCAAGTTTTTTTTTTTTTTTTTATAAATTTTTTTATGAGTATATTCTCTCCAAGTTTATAGTAGAGCTTCTCTCTCTAACTTTGAGAGTTTCTCTCTCTATCCTTTTCTCTCTTTAGAGTTCAGGCATAAACGGCGGTTGGGGTGGGGGAGGGGGTTTTCTAGTGGCCTCGAGCCTCCTCTCCCATCCTCCTATCCCTCTCTCTATTACTTTTCCATGCTTTCTACACAATAACTTGGAAGCTTTGGGCTTTCCACCCTCTCTCTCTCTCTCTCCTTTGTGAGGTGTTTATCTCTCTTTGCTTCAACTCTGGTCATGGCCTTTGAGGATTCGCCACCTCTCATCTTCTCCAATCCACTGCGGCGTCACCTCCATATTCTACGCCTCCTGTTTCAGCCACCATCACCACATGTTCGCCTTTTCTTTCCGCTAGATCTATTGCCCCTCTCCTAAATCTGCTGCCATCATCCTACTCCACCGGCGGATCCGTCGCTACCATTGCCTAGAGTTATGGGTTTTGAGGGTTTTTGTTTTGTTTTGTTTTTTTGTTTTGGTGTGTTCTTAGCTTATCTATATAGTTTAGATATAGTTTATGTATTCATTTTAGACTTATTCTAGTATTGAGCTTTTATGATTGATCTCTCATTTGCAATATGAATATTATGTCTATATCTATCCATAGCTTATCTTTGATGCTTTATTTTGAGATTTTCCTTTGTTTTACACAACGTTTTTCCTTAGTTTGATGTAAGCTTGTTAATAATTTTCTTGTAAGTGTCGTTTGATAATCTTTACTTTAATAGAAATTCCTACTGATTAAAAAAAAAAATGCCTAGCTTACACAACATACATTATAGTTTAAAGTTTGGCATCCCTTAAAAAAGTTAAAAAGTCAAAAAGTGACTATCCTATTTAAGTCACATCACCTCTCTATCACATCACTTTAAACCTAACTCATGTTTCATAAAAAGTCAAAAATTACACTTATTTAGAACATTCCAAACAATCCTTTACTTTATTCTGAATTAAATTAGAATGAATATAGTGGCAGATTGTTGCTCTGTTTTAGTCAACATGGAACTGAAATCAGAGCCGTTGTTTTGAATATGTATGACATCATTTACAATTAAACTTTTGTTTTTCTTTAAGAATAACAGCATTAAAAATAAATAAAAAATAATTAAATAACCCAATTCTCAATTGTTGACAACCCATAAATATATTTGGCACAACAAATAAATTATTGATTCTTTTCCAAATAAATTTTTTTCATGACGATCAATGAATAATAATAATAAATAAATAAAAGAAAGATACCTTCTCATTTTAGTTAATTCGCATTTAACATGACTTCAAAACACCATTGACGGATATCCAAGGAGATACAACATTATAAAAAAAAAATTTTAAAAAACTTTATTTTTTATTTTTTAAGAATGTGCTATGCAAGTTTCTTGCCTAGTTGCCTTTCCTAGTGTAAATTAATAAGCGGAAGTAGGGGAGAAATTCAATGAAGTTCGAATTAAAAAAACAATAATTAGGTAACAAACTTATTATAAAAAATTTCAGAGTTAATTATCTAAAAGTCTTATTAACAAATGTTATGATAGCTCAAGTTTTATTTAAGATTTTTAAATCAATAAATCCTATTTAATAAAATTGATAATATTATCAGTTTTTTCTAATTTTAAAAACGAAGAACATTATCAATTTTGCATAGCAATGTTCCAAATAATTGTTTCACTAACTGATGGAAAAAAAAAAAACAAAGCATAAGATTAAATGTTTTTACCCTTCTACTTATTGGTTTGATTCAACTATTCAATAAAATCAAAAACATTATCAATTTTTTCATTTTTAAAGGTTTTTTTTTTTTTTTCAGTTTTATACATCAATGTTCCATCATCATACTCCTTTATAAACCCAAATTTTTCAGTTTTTGCAACAAAAAAAAAGTTGTTTTTTAAAATTAAAAAAAAAACTTTTTTTTTGGCACGTAATTTTTTTTGTTTGTTTGTTTTTTCAATTTGAAAGTTGATATTTTAAAATTTTGAGAATCAAAATAAATGTCAAATCATCATTTTTCTTTATAGATTATCATAATGATAAATAATCATTGTTTAAAGGGTAATTTTTACTATTAAAAATTGAATAAGATTGAAGGTCTAAAAAATTTTAATTAAGACTTAGGCCTTGTTTAGGATAAACTTAAAAAGTCAAAAAGTCAAAAAGTTAGGCTTTGTTTGGGAAGCAAAAGTTGGGGCTTTTTTTGGCTATTTTAGCCACAAAAAACAAAATAGGTTTTTTAGCCCAATAAGACAAAACATCACATTTAACTCATAATTATTACACTCTTTCTCTCACAAAAAAGCCAAAAAAAAAACCTAAAGCTCCTCCCAAACCACACTTTTTAGTCCCAAGCTAAAATAGCCAAAAAGTCAACTCACTTTCCAAATGAACCCTAAAAAAGCTAAAAGGATAAACTTAAAAACTTAGGCCTTGTTTAGGATAAACTTAAAAAGTCAAAAAGTCAAAAAGTTAGGCTTTGTTTGGGAAGCAAAAGTTGGGGCTTTTTTTGGCTATTTTAGCCACAAAAAACAAAATAGGTTTTTTAGCCCAATAAGACAAAACATCACATCTAACTCATAATTATTACACTCTTTCTCTCACAAAAAAGCCAAAAAAAAAACCTAAAGCTCCTCCCAAACCACACTTTTTAGTCCCAAGCTAAAATAGCCAAAAAGTCAACTCACTTTCCAAATGAACCCTTAAAAAGCTAAAAGGTCTATACCACTCAAGGGTAGCTTGTGGGGGAAGCCACCACGGCAAAATTATTACTTTTGCCTTTTGAATTCAATTACCCAAAAAGTCAAAAAGTCAAAATGATAAAATAGTCATTTTGATTTTACTACAATATTTTGTTACACATCTTTTTGTAAAAATTACAAAAAAATCTCAAACATACATCTTTTTTTTCTCTATGTTTTTAACCAAAAAGTCAAAAAGTGTGCTTATATAACACATCTCAAACAACTACTTAGGCCTCGTTTGGCAAGAGGCTAAAATAGCCAATTAGCCAAAAAGTTACCTTTTTAGCCAAAAAGCCAACAACTCATACCAAAAAGTCAAAGATTCCCTTTTCTCTCTACTTTTTGCACGTCGTTTCGTAATTAGCCAAAAAGTTGGCCCAAACATACAGGTTTTTCTTACCAACCTTTTTAGCCAATTAGCCAAAAAGTTACTAAATTAGCCTGTTCCCAAACGAGGCCTTAATAGAATATAAGTTCATAAATTAAAATTTATGTGTAAATACCCCAAAATTTAATGGTCAACAAGCAATGACTTAAGTCTTCATTTGGAAAGAGTTAAAATAGCCTGACTTTTTGATTTTTTTTGATATTTTTGACTATTTTAGCCTGACTTTTTAAACCTCGTTTGATTTTTGTTTTTGGCTTTTTTGACTTTTATAAGAGAAAAATATAATGATTATGGTTTTGATGTGATATTTTGTCTAATTAACTTATCAAAAATGATTTGCGGCACTAAAACTGTGAGCACTAATACTCCTAATTTTCAGTTTTGGTAACTTTTTTTTTTTTTTTTTTTTTTTGCCTTATATAGAATTTCGGGGCATTAGTGCCCCTGAAATTCGAGCTCCATATCGGAGCTGTTAACTTATATAGCCAATTTTATAGTTTGTGCTTTTTTAATCAAAAAGCCAAAACCAAACATAGGTTAAAGTGGGATCAAATTTTTCCTTCGTATGTAAGGAATCCATTTCCTCTACAGTTTAGGTTTTTTTTTTTTTTTTTTTGGTTATAATAAGTTTTATATAAAATAAATTTTTGATTGGTTAATTAATAAATAATGAACCTAAGTAAACCTAATATTTAAAACAGTAAAGAAAATATATTTGTATATATTCATATAGAATTATTGTCTTAAACAGACTAATTAATAACTAACTTTATAAAATACGCTGCACAATTTAGTTATAGAGGATCCAGATTCTATAAGGATGGTATAGATGGACATAGAGTTGTTTTGGATATGACTTTTTTTTTTCCGAAATGATGTATAGAGAAGTAGATAAATAATATGATAGAAATAAGTCAATAAGCAACTTATTTGGGATGTCTCCAAAAGAGGCCATAATTATAGTAATTTGAAACTGGATCTCGTCTAGTCTATAATCTAAACAAGACGATGGTGTTTGAGTCCATAAAATTCATGTTGATGTGTTATTCTTAAACCAATAAATGGTAATTGCACTAGAACATTGAATTAGCTCAATCTATTTTAAGAAGAGAAAGAAAAAAAAATTTAGTGTAAAGTTGTGCGTATAGTGAACTGGATTAATTTATAGATGCAAAATACAAAAACAAAAACAAACATGTAGGTGAAGTCTATAGTTGAAAAATACAAAAACATAGCAACCAGCAGGAAGGCCTGAGAGTATTGCTGCCACGACTCAAACTCGTCCTTATAGGTTTGGCGTTGTAACCGGCCAACAATATTGAGATTACCAAAGGCCTTTGAACAGATTAACATATATTAAGGAGTTGCGGAAGCAAATATATAATATACAACGTCCATTGAGCTATACAGACAAACATGGGACAGATAATTAAAAATTTTATATACATATACGTGGCATCATAATGCAACAATCTTATGTCACCCGTCGATACAGATAAGACAAAAGTGGGACTTAGCCCATTACAGTCGAAATTTTACGAGAGTCACGAAAAGAAAACAAAACAAAAGTTAAAAACATCGTTCTCAAAACATGACCACTTGACTTGACTTAATCCGGAACCTTCTCGGGAGGCATAAAAGGGTGGTCAACAAAACAAAACTCTCCAGGTGGCAATAGCTTAAGCCTAGTCACGGGCCTGCTCACCTATATACATAATATAAATAGTGAGCGGAAGCCCAGTGAATAATAACAGAGTAAAGGTTTTACTGAATAATATCCATACAGAAATAGAGTCTTGTATCTAATCAGATGTCAAAGCAAAAATAGATTCATATACATAATCATATTCGTAATCACAGTTCATACATTTCACATGAATATGTGGCACATCCATTAGCGTTAACAAATTCGATGACCCATGAAGAGACGACTGTGAAGACATTCCGATGACCCATAAAGGGATAGCCATAGGCATTCCGATGACTCATGTGTACAGAGACGTTTCTGATGACCCATAAAGAGACAGCCATAAATGCATTCTGATAACCCATAAAGGAACGCATATCATATGATGCTAAGGATACCACGAATACATTTGAAAAACTTGGACAATCATTCATTCATACATAACATAGCATTTCAAAAAATTGATCATTTCATATCATCAGAAAATAATTAAAGTTAAACATAACTTCACAGAGTTATTACTCACAGAAGGCTCCAATAGAAAAATAGAGAAAGCGGGCGATTCGGATAGTCTATGGCACGTGACCTACACAAACACATAGCAGATACACATTGAAACACACACTTGAAATATACTTAACTCATTACGTTTCGTTTTTAGTGTATTTCTAAGTCTTATCCTCATTATTATGTCTAAACTAAGGCTTAAGAATGCCTAGGATGCAATGAAAATGCCAAAATATGTTTCAAAACACTTGGTCAAATGTGTTGCAAACAGCGTCCTCGTTCGAGCATAGCTTTCTTTGCTCGAGCAGAGGCTCAAAATAAACGTGGTCGCTCAAGCGCAACTTCAGTCGCTCGAGCGGTCTGTAAACTCGGCAAAAGTACTGATTGTGTGAATTCTCTGCTCTACGATTGTTCAACAGTCAATCGAGCATAAGATTGAGGTCCTTGCTCGAGTGCAACTATTATCGCTTGAGCCATCAGCAAAAATGGTAAACTTCTAAGAGCATGCATTTTACATTCGAGCCAACTCTTGGTCACTCGAACAAAAGTGCAAGATACAAAGTGGTCGCTCGAGCGATGAGACCGAAATTTAGAATTTCCATATTGATGTTCTAAGTCCAAAACTTAAATTCAAAGATGTTGCACACCCTTTTTGGGCCCAAAACTTGAGAATATATATATATAATCATAGAACTTCATGAATTAAAAGTCATTTCACAGAAATCAAGGCCCAAAGAAAAAGTCAATTGTTGAAATCAAACTTGAAACTCAATATATAACATATGCACGATAAAACATGATTAATTTCCCCCCAAAACATGATTAATTAAGGTAAAAGGATATAGAATTTGATGAATTACCCAAACAAGGTTAGAACAATGGCATGCATGAGAGAATTTCTTAGAAATCAAACTCAACATATGAGAAAGGAGCATGCAGGCATGGTTTAGCCTCTAATTCACCTCCCAAAGCTTAATTCTTATTCCAATTCCTCTTAAATTCATGTGGTATGTCTTAATTACACAAGTCAAGGCTTGAATCCTTACTTAAACTCTTTAATTAGGCTATAGATTGCTAAATCTTTAAGTTTCTAAGCCAACTCCCTTCAATTTCCTTGCAATTTACCCTTCACAAGCTTTGATTCTCTCTCTCCATCTCTCTCACATTTTAAGGACTCAAAGATGATGATATGAAAGTGCAAAAGTGTATTCTAGAGGTTGTATGAGCCTGATATAAGCTCCATTAGTGGCTCTAATTAATTAGAGTTAAAGATGACTGAGTGTGATCATTTATTCTAATTTATTGGTTCTGAATTGAATTTTAATGAAACCTACCATAAAATTCTAAAAATCTCAAGTAACATAGAAATCAAATCAATTTCGTGATCGAATGCCGATAAGGCCTTCAATTCGCAAAACAAGACAGAAACACAAACAGATATTTCTACGATAAACAGATAGAAACACAAAATAATGCAACATACATGTAATTAATTCAGAATTTCATGTCAATTACTCATTTGGCATAATTAATTATGGTTTATCGGCTAATCATTGGTCGAGGTTGTTACAATTGCACTATCATTGTAGCGTCGCTAATTAGCACAATCACCATAATCATCTTCTTTTACCATATTTAGTAGAATGCACAGTTAGATATTTAGACACCAAAAATGTTATGAAAAAAGGCGAAAACAGGCTGTTTGGGGCAAAAATTGGAAACAGACTCGAAATATCCCCGAGATCATAATGGTCAACTCAGCCTAGATTAAAGAAACTTGTGAGAGCAAGCGGCGTGTCAATAGGATGCACAGTTAGAGATTTAAACAAAAAAAAATGTGAGAAAAAGAGGCAAAAACGGGCCATTTGGGGGAAAAATTGGAAACAGCCCCGAGATCATCACGGTCACCTAGGAGTACATTAAATAAACTTGTGAAAGCAAGCGACGTGTCAATAGGGAGCACGGTTACATATATAGACAACAAAATGTTATGAAAAAATGCAAAAAGCAGTCGCAGTAAGAGCAAAAATTGGAAATAGCATCGAAACACCCTCGAGATCATAATGGTCACCTCGGCCTAGATTAAAAAAACTTGTGAGAGTAAGCATCGTATCAATAGAATGCACGATTAGAGATTTAGATAAAAAAAAATTGTGAGGAAAAGAGACGAAAACAGGCTGTTTGGGGGAAAAATTTGGAAACAGCCTTGAAATCATCATGGTCACATAGGAATACATTAAATAAACTTGTAAGAGTAAGAAGCGTGTCGATAAGACGTACAGTTAGATATGTAGATAACAAAACGTTATGGAAAAATACGAAAATGGGCCATTTGGGGGCGAAAATTGAAAATAGCATCGAAACACCACCGAGATTATAATGGTCACCTCGGCCTAGATTAAAGAAACTTGTGAGAGCAAGCGGCACGTCAATAGGATGCACGATTAGATATTTGGATAAAAAATTGTGAGGAAAAGAGGCGAAAACGGGTCGTTTGGAGGACAATATTGGAAAGAGCCCCCCAAAAGGCCTGAGATCATTATGGTCACGAAGGACTAGATTAAATAAACTTGTGAGAGCAAGCGGCATGTCAATAGAATGCACGGTCAGAGATTTATGTAAGAAATTGTCCATTGAAATGCGAAAATATGCGTAGTTGGAAGCAAAAAATGACATATCATGTGTAAACCTCAAATGTAACAAACTTTTCTTGGCAACGTCATATACGAAAGATATGTTTTCGGCTTCACAGAGATGCAACAGCTGAAAAAATTGGAAGTATGGTCTGTACTGAATAAAGTGCATTCACAAAATTACCATATAGCAAAAGGCTGCATATATTTTCAATTACCTTAAGACTCCAACAAAATGTTTTTAGAAAATCCTATCAATCACATAGACTTATGATTGATAGAATTTTACACTTCACCCTTGAAACGACTGCCACAACTTACAACAACTCTTTAAACAATGGTGTGACTTCTAAGTTCAAAATAGCTTGAGCCAACAACAAAGCACCACATTTCTACATAGTTCTAGAAATAATAACAAAAATAGACATTTTTGTAAAGAACAATAAGAAGAAGCCTTATTTGAGTAAAGACCACAGATGAAAAAATTCGGGGATGAGACCAATGCGATTGGTATTAAAAGTAGACGACAAACAATATTGGAAATAATCATATTGATAGCATTGTAATGTTGGCTGGATGTATACATGTGAATGATGTTGTTTTATTTACAAACTGGTATTGAAAGTTCAATAATTTGTTCCTGTTACCTGTACTAAAATTGGACATTTTTTTTTTTATTTTTTGTCCAATTTTACAATCATTTGATGTGCAAATTTTTCATAAAAAAAGTACCTGACATTATTCTCTTTGTATTTGGAACAAATGGATGAACTTGTGCATAAAGCTAAATTGTACAAGACTAGTTGGCACTTGTTACATTTTTTGAATAATTAGATATTTTTGGATAGATGTTTTGGTGGAACATATTTGGGTACAATAGTAGTTATATTTTTTGATGGATGTGTATAGAAAATATTTGGATAGACTACTAGTTATATTTTTTGATAGATGCACTAGATAAAAATTTAAAACATAATAACAAGTACTTGTTATGTTTCAAATTTTTATACTATTTGGATGTGACTTGAATGATTATATAGATTACAAGTTGATTTTTAATTGGAGGAATGACCTTGTTTGGGATCCAAGTTTGAGGCTAAAATAGCCTCAAATACTAAAAAAGCCAAATAACCTCAAATACTAAAAAAGCCAAATAACCTCAAATAGTACCCTAAACCAATGATTTATATTATAAAAAAAAAGGAAAAAAAAAAAGAAGAAGCTCACCAGTAGGGCAGCCTACACTGTGTCACATTGACAGTGTGGTGACAGCCTACCACTGTCACATTGGCAGGCTATCCCATTGTTGATAAATGACAATTTTGTCTCTTTAGACCAATTTTGGAAAAAGTGAGGTTAGAGACAAATTTGTCATGTCAGCCTCAAACACATTTTTTAATACAGTAATCAACCAAAAAAATTCCATCCAACTTCCAAACATAAAAACTAAAATAGCCTACTAAAATATCTAAATAGCCAAAAAGCCAAAAAAGTAGCCACTTCCCAAACAAGGCTAATATATAGTTTGGAATTACTTGTAGATAAAAACTTATAATAGTTGCAAACTTTCATTAAACAGGTTCAGGATTGGTTGATTTATGTATTTTGTTGAATGTTCATGATTCAATTGATTTGAATGATGCTTGCAAATTACATATTATATTGAATAGATTGGATGAATTATTATGAATTACAGGTTTATTTTGTTGGAAGTTGGCGAACAAATTTTAGTTTTGTTTTTTTTGTTTTGGTGACCAAGTGATTAGTCGGAAAAAATAAGTAATATTTTTGCCGACTAAATAAGGTAGGCGAGAGAGTACATTTGGCGACTAATTATTTAGTCGTTAAAATCATTAATTTTGGCAGTCGAAGAATTTCGTCGCTAATAGGTAAATTTCTAGCTAAAGTCTTAGTTGTGCAAACATTCTTTGTGGCGACTAACAAGTTTAGTCGTGAAATGTGACAATTGGAGACTAAACTTTTTGGTTGTGAAATGTGACAATTGGTGATCAAACTTTTTTGGTCGTGGAATGTGACAATTGGCGACCAAACTTTTTGGTTGTGGAATGTGTCAATTGCCGACTAAACTTTTTGATCGTTGAATGTGACAATTGGCAATTAACACATTTGGTCGTGGAATGTGATAATTGGTGACTATTAGGTCGGAAAAATATGACTTTTCGCAATTAAAGTGCTTTAGCTATTAAATGGATTAGTCGCAGTAATTATATATTTAGCGACCAAAAAGTCAATCGACAAATGGAACTTTTTCCCAACCAAAAAACTTTTTAGTTGCTAATTATTTTTCACAACCCTCAATTGGCGACTAAAGTGGCGACCAAAAAAATTAGTTGCGAATAACTTTTGCCGACTAAATTTTAGTGGACAAAAGTGTGAATTCTTGTAGTGTTAGTTGCTGTTTGACAAATTGGTTTGGAGTGGGTTAGAACTAAAGAAGTACAAAAAAAACCAAATATGTTAAATCTATATAATAAAGTAGGATAATTTTTGAATTTGTCTTACACACATTTGTCCTACTAGGATATTTGGACAGCTTAGATCTATTCAAATTATAAAACAACGACTGAGATATATTTTTCAAAAAATATCCTACATGTACATTTTCTATTTTCCCGCTTCTCTTTCTTACTTTTTTCTTTTCTCACCCATCCTTCAATGATCCAATAATGCCACATTCCTCTCTATTTTCTTTTTATTTTTTCCTATTTTTATTTCTCTCTCTATTTGTTTTTTTTTTATTTTCTCATTTTTGTTCACTTATTTTTATTCATATTATAGGGAAAAGTCTACGATCCAAGAATTAGAAGTCAGATTTTACTGTATGTAGTGGAGATTAATGAATTTTATAGTCCACAAATTAAATGAATTAGAACAATTAATTATTATTTTTAAATATATTGAATACCAGATAAATTTCATAAATTTAGACCTTATATGAATCTTCAACATCTATATAATAAAGCAGGATGGTTTTTGAATTTGTCCTACACACATTTGTCCTACTAGAACATTTGGACGGCTTAAATCTATTCAAATTATAAAACAACGGCTGAGATATATTTTTCAAAAAATATTTTACATGTACATTTTCTATTTTCCCGCTTCTCTTTCTTACTTTTTCATTTTCTCACCCATCATTCCATGATCCAATGATGCCACCTTCCTCTCTATTTTCTTTTTATTTTTTCCCATTTTTGTTTCTCTCTCTATTTGTTTATTTTTTTTATTTTCTCATTTTTGTTCACTTATTTTTATTCATATTATAGGGAAAAGTCTACGATCCCAGAATTAGGAGCCAGATTTTACTGTGTGTAGTGAAAATTAAATGAATTAGAACAATTAATTATTATTTTTAAATATATTGAATACCTAATAGACTTCATAAATTTAGACCTTATATGAATCTTCAACATCTATATAATAAAGTATGATGATTTTGAATTTGTCCTACACACATTTGTCTTACTAGGACCTTTTAATAGTTATGATTCATTTCTATATTTAGATGGACAGTTGAGAAGAAAACATTCTCTCTTACTCTACCTGAACTTCTCGCCCAAGAGCCACAAACTTTGCAACCACCCATTCTCATCTATCGCACCTCACTTTTTCACATTTTAAATTTCAAAACACACCCATCCACTCCAACAGAAGAGAGATCCACGCTCATCAACCTCTTTCTATAAACTCTCCTCTTTTTTTCTTTCAATCTCACTCCCAATTTTCAAATTTCAAAACACCCACGTATCTCTTTCCGACGACTCTCTCGTGACCCAGCCATGGTGCTGCTCATCACCTTCTCCAGTTATCGCCACCGCACAAAGAGAGAGAAAGCGAAGATGGGTGGAGGAGGAAGAGATCACGGACACCACAGAGATGCAGCACACGGCGGAGACTTCAGAAACAAAGTATGAAGCATGGCTGGTGGTCCATACTATAGACCCAAGCACTAAAAGCGCAACACTAGCATCGCCATGGCTGGTATCTTTCTCATCTGCATCCCCATCACCATGAAATCTACCCAACTCGAGGTCCTCTCTCTCTGTCTTAGAACCCACATTTCATTTTGATTGTTTTACTTTGCAAGATCTGAGTTTTTATTTCGATGATACAATGTTTAATTGCAATTAGGTTTTGGGTTTTGTTCAAAAAGCTATTCTCGATTTTTCATGATCTGGGTTTTGCAAGTTTTATTGTTGTTGTTATCAAAATTGATGATGAGTAAAACTTTATAGAATTAATTATCTATTTGTGTTCGATGTCATCGAGGTCCTCTCTTTGTCTCAGAACCCACATTTCATTTTGATTGTTTTACTTTGCAAGATCTGAGTTTTTGTTTCAATGATACAATGTTTAATTGCAATTAGGTTTTGGGTTTTCTTCAAAAGGCCATTCTTGATTTTTGCATGATCTGGGTTTTGCAATTTTTATTGTTGTTGTTATTGAAATTGATATGAGTAAAACTTTATAGGATTAATTATCTGTTTGTGTTCGATGTCATTGTTTCAGTGTACATTGATGCAAGTTTTGGTGTATAGAAATTAGTCTAATACTGTCACGACCCAAACCCGCCCCTATGGGTTTAGCACCGTAACCGGCCAGTAATCCGAGATTACCGAAGGCCTGCTTAATAGTAAAACAGTAATACAGAGTACAGGGGCTGGCGGAAGCCAAAACAGTAATTAAAAGATGTCCAATGAGCTGTGACAGTCTGTATGCAAAAAGACTTTTCATAACATATTCACATTAAAAACAGAAACAGTATATACATACGTCATTTACAATCATACAAGACAGGGACTTAATCCCTATTAGAACAGTACAATACCATATCATTCAGTCTATACAGTGTTTACAAACAGAGACAAAAAGGAAAAAACTAAAACACCCCAAACAGCCTTGGCTCGGCCAGGCTTGAAACCTCTCAGTGAGGCACAGTGGTTGGCTTGACAAAAAGGGAGTTTAACCCAACGCTCCTAACTCTGATCCGATACCTGGACACCTACATATATATAAAAACAGTGAGCTAAAGCCCAGTGAATAACATATCCCTAAAGAGGTTAAGAATGAATGTCCTTTCAGTATTGAAAACAGTCATTTATCAGTATATAAGTTATTCAGTTTGTGGCTCATAATTCATGACATAACAGTCATTCAGAAATTATAATAGTCATATGCGGTACATCCAATAGCAAAACAGTACAGTAGGTCTTAACAGACCGAACAGTCAATTGATGGCTATCATATCAGTAAACAGTAATGGTTCCAACATGGAAACCGACAGAGATCTCTGTGACAGTAGCAGTACAGTACAGTAACAGTAAGTTGCTATAGATGCCACGAATACAGTTCACAAATAGGACAACATTCGTTTAGTAAACAATGATATTTCATAAAGCAGTTCAGTCATTCGTTCAGAAAGTAATTTCAATTGAACGTATCTTTACAACATTGTTACTCACAGAGTTCTGGGCTACAGGTAGGCTAGTGAGCGTCCTCAGATGCCAACCCTACACAGTTACAAGATGAACACACACTAAGCTACATAGTTGGGAAATAATAACTTAATCTCTAATTTGCCTTGGTGTGGTTCTACATCAATATCCTCATTAAGATGCCTAAAACTAGGCCTAGGAATGCTCAAGATGGAATAAGGATGCAAAAATGCACTTTTAAACACTTTTCAAAATTTTCAGAAAACAAGGTCCACGCTCGAGCGTGGCTTTTCCCGCTCAAGCGGACATGCAGACAAAGGTTCCCCGCTCGAGCGTCACTTTCTTCGCTCGAGCGGACTGTAAAACATGGCAAAAATACTGGATGCATGAAATTCACGCTCGACAGGCGCTCGACCCCCGCTCGAGCATGAGACACAAGTCCTCGCTCGAGTGTACATTCCCTCGCTCAAGTGGACTGTAAAACACAAGAAAGTACTGGATACACGCATTTCATGCTTAAGCGTCACTTTACCCGCTCGAACGGACTGCATGAACTCGATTAGGTGCGCTCGGCGTGAGTTTCGCTCGAGCATGAGTCCAAAATCTGGAATTTCCAGATTTGAACCTCAAGCTCAAAACTCATCTCTAAAGCATCAAATTCGATCCTTTTGGGCTAATTTTCTGGAAAACACTTGTAAACTCATAATATTACATGTTTCAAAGATCAATTTGTAAAATCAAAGCCCAAAGGTAGTTCAATTAAACTCATTTCAAACAAAACTTCAAGAACATAAATTAAATGTAACATGCATGTATTTAAACAACTTCAAGGCTTCAAATACTTGCTCCAAAGAGCCAATTCCTTCAAAATCAAGATGAATTCATGGACTATAACAATAATATGGACATGTATGCAAGAATTCCCATGAAAACAATTTTAAATTTCAAGATGTGCACATGCATGCATGATTTAGCTCTAAATTTGACATATTAAGCTAATTTTGACTCTACTCTTCAATATGTCATGAACCATGCAAGAACTAACTTAAATTCATTAACAAGAAGGTAAATTCTTTACCTTAAGTCTTCAATTACAAGAATGGAAGCCCAATTTGCACTCTACTCTTCATTTCCTCAAATTCTCCAAGCAAAACTTGTTGAAATCAATTTCTCCAATACTCTAACTCTCTCTCACGTTTTGGTCTCTCAAAATGGCTGAAGGAATGATATGAGAAGTATATAAATCACACTCCAAAGAATGGATCTATAGTGGCCTACTAATGGCAAAATGGTAGATAAGGCTAACTTATGTAATTTAACATTATTTAAACCAATTTAATTATACCAAATCACATTTCAATTCAACACACTATAAAATCATATAAATCCTAACTAACACAAAACACTAATCAGTTTCTGGTTCGACCGCCGACAAGGCCTTTAATTCGCAGTTTAAAACATAAAATATGAACAGATCATTTAACAGTCAACAGATAAAATTTCATTCAAACTAACACACTCAATCCACCCGTTCAAAATTTCAGTCAATCAGTCAATTAACATGCTTAAACATAGATTAGCACTAATCAGTGGTGTTATCAGTAAACAGTGGTGAGGATTGTCATAAATACAGATGTCTGTTTGGGAGTAATAAAATCCCATGATATTGATATGAAATTACTATACACTTTCGCTAATTTGTTTCCATTTAAGTTTTTTAATGGCCTGTGGATGTAATGAACGGTTTTGGAAGTTTTTCTTTGACTATATTAGCTTTAAACAAGTCAACTTTGTAGCTTGGTAAGACAGTAAGAAGAAGACATTTGAATGCCAAAAAAGTCGGGTTAGGACTGCATTGAGGATAGAGGGTGCTCTCATAGAAGTGGTGTAAGGTTCAAATCCACTCATTCCACCCTCTCTCTCTCTCTCTCTCTCTTTTTTTTTAAAAAAAAAAAAAAAGATCTGTAGCATATTTGATGTGTGTGTTCAGTTTGTTTTTTATTTATATAGATTTTTTTTTTATGTAGCTTGTGGATTTAGATTTAATTTTTTAAAAAGTTTTAGGTATGAAATAATAATTGATCTTTATAAAATGGGTTTTGATTTTATAAATATATTTTTATTTTCAGTTTGATTTATGAAATGGATTTAATTTCTTAATGGACAATGAGTGTTGATTTTTTATGATTTTGAAAAAAGCTTTTGAAATGGGTGTTGATTTTTTTTTTATTTAACAAAATCAAATCACAAATTTAAGATAAAATAGAGTGGAAAAAAAAAATATAGAGAGAGGAAGATCGAACAAAGGAAATAAAGGATTTGTTATTTGAGCTCTGAGAGGAGATGTAGTGTTTGTTAAGAGATGAGAGATGATGAGAGGAGGAAATGAGAGAGAGAGACGCTAAAGAGAGAGAGAGAGAGAGAATGAGAATGAGAATGAGAATGAGTATTTTAAATACTATACTTTTTTAGATGGTGGAATTCTATAAAAAGTTCAATAAAAATTTCAAATACAAATTAATATTTTAACTTAAACTTTTAGTAATGAATTTGATAAGTTATATTTTAACTTAAACGAACTGCCATTGTACGATATCTTGAACTGATTTATTATAATTGATTTGTATAACAATGAAATTATTATCATTTTGAATTTATTTTTTTGTAAAGGATGTGATACCAATATTAACAATTTATGTTAATTGATTTTTGTAAAATATGTGTACTAATATTATTTATACCCTGCCTTCAGGCACGGGCATATGCTAGTAAATTAATAGAACAAAATGTCACATTCAAATTATAATCATTTCAATTTTTTTTTCAAAAAAAAAAAGTCAAAAGACTCTTCTCAAATAGAGTTAATTTAGCCATGTTAAATTAGTCAACAAATTAAAAAAATCAAATTTAAAAAATTCTTTCTAAACCAACTAGCTTTGTAACCTTCTATTTTGTTAGTTAAATGATGATTAATAAATACAAAGAATGGTTCCTATTATGATAATCATTATTATATTGTTGATTTCTTCTTTTTTATTGACATCTTTTTCAAGTGTTTGGTTGCTAGGCATTTTCAAAAAATTATTAGACTAGAGTAAAATTACAATCACATAATTTTTATAATATTTTTTAACATTTACTCATAATAAAAATAGATAAGATATTATGTGATGATATGAGATTTATTCTCATTGTAAGTAAATAATAAAAAATATTATAAAAACATTTATTGCTGTAACAAGACTTTGGCTTGAGATCTTTTTAAAGTTGGTTGGTTGTAAATTTTTTAAGTTATTAAACTGTAATTGTCCAATAAATTTTTTTTCGCAGTGTAAATGAAAATAAGTAAATAAACGTAGCCAATAAAGGATGGTCACCGAGTGGTGTTTTGGAACAAGTTAAAAAAGTTATAAAAAAGTCAAAAAAAACAAATTATTTTTATTATATAAAAAATTAAAAAATTAACTTTTAAAGCTCCCTTGGAAAGTTAAGTTTAGAATTTTTTGGGTTAAAATAATTTTAAAAAAAACAAAATAAATTTTTTAATTTAATAAGACAAAATATCATATTTAACACATAATCATTATATTTTTTCTTTTTACAAAAATAAAAAAAATTCATCATAAACAAAATTTTTTAATCCTAAATTAAAATAACTAAAAAATTAAAAAATCAATTCACTTTCCAAATCAAATCCTTAATCAACTTCTTAGACAACCCAAATCATTCCTTGGAATGTTGTGAGATTCATGGTGTGCATTCCCACTGTTGCCAATGTCAAATCACCAGAGAGTGACAAAATAGTTGTACGAGTCTGGTGATTTTAGGTCACCGTCCCAACTTAATGCCCTTTTAATATTATTAGGGCAAATTACAAACACCCCCTCAAGGTTTAATAAAAATACAGATTCCCTCCTGAAGTTTGAAAAATTACAAATTACTCCCTGAAAGTCAAATTTTCATAACAAATTAGGAGAAATTAGGAGAGAATCTGTATGAAAATAAAAACCTCAGGGAACAATTTGTTATGGAAATATAAACCTCAGGGAACGGGATGTAATTTCTCAAACCTCAGGGAAAAATTTGTATTTTCACCAAACCTCGAGGGGGTGTTTGTAATTTGCCCATATTATTAACATTCACACCTCACCTCCCTTCCTTTCACGCCGTGTTTGATTGAAAATTTAAAAAAGTAATTTTAAAAAAAAATACATAAAATTAAATAAAATATAAATATATTTAATTTATTTTTTTTAAATTATTTTTTAAATCTTTCAATCAAACATAATATTATAATAATTTTTCAGTAATGATGTAATGAGTGATCCATTCATGAAATTTTTGTTTAAAATCCATATAAGTTTTATAATTTCTCTCTTATTTAGTTATTACATTTTAATTATATTAATTTTACTTTTAAATTGTTTATTTTGTATCAATTCGGTTATAAATTTTATTAAAATTTGGAATTAAAGATAATGGTTTATTTAAAACAACATAAATTATATCAAATTAGATATTAATGACCCAATCGTTTTGATGATAGTGTGGATCGAACCATTTCAAGCTAAACAAACATCAAATGAATTTGTTTTTCTATTAATTTCATTCTAATTTTTAAAGAAACATTATTAATTAAACCAAATTAATACAATGTGAAAAATTAATATAATTTGATCATGTCAAGAAAAATCGGTGCAATTTACAAATTCAATTATTCTAACAGTAGTGATAATTTTTTTTTTAATCTATAACACATTCCAAACCCATGCACCATGCAGGCATATTAATCACCAAGTCCAACCTAATTAAAAGTGCACATATATTATATAAATTAAATCTGCCACTAAGTCATCAGTTAGGGAAACAAACATTAAATCCTTTTACCATTTGTTACCTAATTTTGACATCTTCCTTTTGGGTTAGTAAGCTTCACTAACCATGGATTGACTTTTTATGACTAAAAAAAAATCAGTCAGTCAATTTGTTTGGTTTTAATTTTTTAAATTTACTTGTTTGAAAATTTAGTATTTTATTTTTGGTATTTTTTTTATTTTTAGTGAATATTTTTAAAATTTTAAATAATTTTTTACTTTTTTAGATGTACCTTAGATGTATTTAAATAGTAAAATATTTGTGAAATTTTTTTTAAAAAATTAATAAATACACAAAAATACAAAAAAAATAAACTGAATTTTTACATTTTTTTTTTGTATTTTTGGTATCTAGTAAATTTTTTTAAGACTTTTTAATAAATATTATACTTTTTAAGTATATTTATGTTAGATGTGTCTAAAAATTTAAAAAAATTACTAAAAATATTTTTAAAAATTCAGTAAAAATATAAAAATATAAAATAAAAAAAGTCAAATTTTTTAAAAAATAAATTTTGAAATTTGAAACTAAACAGAATGAGTCTTCTTTTGCAAATTAAAAATGACTAAATCAAACTAGTTTTTTTTAGAGAGAGAGAGAGAGAGAGAGAGAGAGAGATAGAGAGAGGGGGCGGGGGAGTAACATAGGCATGACGTGTGTCTTATGCAATGGATGGTGTAGTGCCAAGTTGGTGGGTGTGCTTTTAAGTGGATATCAACGTATCAACATTTGACATTTGAGGGACCCCTATGCTTCAACTCAGGGAGTGTGTACAGTTTGATTTTAAGAGCATGAGATTGACAAATGGGGCATCAAATTGTTTACTTTTTCCGAGATATTAATAATGAGGCCACTATCAATTTTTTTAACCTTGCGTTTAGATTATAAACTTAAATAAATATTTAAAAATAAAAAAAATAATTAATTTTTATTTTATTTACATGGTCTTCACACTTTTTTTTTTTTTACTTTTTAAATTTCTATTCAAATTCATTATTTAAATATAGTCTAAGTAAACTAGTTGAGCTATCTTAGTTGATTACTATTGTATACTTTTATATGAATAGTTAAGAGTTTAATTCTTCCTAAATGCAACAATTGATAATTTCTTTTCCATTTTAGATTAGATCAAAATTATCCGGATACAATTCTCTTCAATTTGTAAATAATTTTCTATTGATGAATAATAAAATAAAATAAAAATCCAAGTGACAATGGCTCCATTTGGTGCATGGTTTATAACTTCTTCTTTTTAATTTTTTAAATTTTATGAATTATTATCAGAATATTTGGTATAATTTTTTATTATTGTTTGCTATACAAAAATAGTTTAAGGTTGTGTTTAGATCAATGATTTAAATAGAAATTTGTGAGTGAGAAAAAAAAATAAAAAAATAAAAGTTATGTTTTCTAACTTTTTTTTCTTCTTTTCATTTTTTTCTCAATCATTGTTTCAAACACATCCAAAATAAATTTAAATAGTAGATTATCTAAAAGTATGAAAAATAATTTTTAAGTTTTTGTTTTTATTATCAACTTTTGTGCTTACGAAAAACTGTAGGGAATACAGCCAATATGTTTGCCTCAGGCATAGGCTAGGCAGGCCGACACTTTCCAGGACCTTCATATTTTTTTTTATATTAAGGATTCAAAAAAATTCAGCCCCTATACTATATCCAAATTATCTTATTTTTTATTTACTTATTAAATCTTAGATAATAATTATTAAAAAAAAAAAAAAAAGGACCCAATCCAAAGCAAAGGGTTCGATGATCAATTTATGAATTTTTTTATTTTTGTTTTTAAGTAAGGATCTTAATTGCCAAAAAAAAAAAACACCATGTACTAACTCTCAAGCAGACGTTCAGTTAATACATATTCTCCAAATCTCTAACCCAAGAAATAAATTTTTTTGTTTTTTTTGTTTTGTTTTGTTTTTTTTTTTTTTCATTTCACTTGAAAATTAGTATTTTTTTTGTTCTTATTGTAAATGGAATTTTGTTATCTATATAAATAAATTTGATTATGTAGTTTTAATAGTTATATATGAAAGTAAATTTTTGTTTTTCTTTATAAAAAAAAATTAAGAATCTCATTCAAGGGTTTTGCTTAAGGTTCCAAGAAATCTAGGCAGGCTTGTTTTCATTTTTCAATTCAATATAAAAAATAAAATAAGATAAAGGGAGATGAGAATATGTTACTCCAGGGGAGGGTGACATGTCTACTGTCAAATGGGTTCAACTTAGGTTATCTGAAGCTTAATTAATTCGAAGCTAACAAATCACTAAAAAACTAAATTAATCAAAACACATACACACATTTCTTGCAACATTGGCTGACGATTCTAATATATACTATGAGAGGGCAATACGCCATGATTTAATTTATGGTCTAATTCATTATTATTATGTGCTCTCAAAATGATATCAAAATTTATTATGAGCTCTCACTAGGCTCAACCTTATGTACTATATTTTTCATAATTCAAATATTTTATTTTATAAAATTTGTATAGAAGATTATTCATGTAAAAAATTAAATTAATTTAACATTAATAATCATTTGTTTGCATCATATTTATTAATAGCCACTTGAAATTGAACCCAAGTAAGAGGAGTGATTTATTGGGGCAGGGGGAATTCGTTAATTATTTTATATAAAAATAAATATGTATAAACAATTTTATTTTCTTTAATTTTCATTTCCCTTTCACACTACATCACAAAGGTTTGGTAGGTGATTAGATTATGCTTATTAAAAGTAAGGGAGTTAGGCATTAAGCTTGTCTCATTGCCTTTCCCTTTCCATTATATATTTTTCCATATGTGCGATGAGAAAATCATGTTTTTCTATATGTGCAATGAGAAAATTATTAAAGTAATATGACTTAAGAGTTGTCACATCAATTTAAATCAAAATTACGTATAAATTGTGTTTACAATTAATTTCCAAATGCTTGTAACAACTTCATTATTGTCTTTTGGTTATCAAAAATCATAATCAGAACTTAAAAACCACACTTTTGGTAGGTTGGTGGAACCCAATTTATTCACAGCCTCATGTAGGATCCCCAGGTTAGTATGATCCTACTAGCCTATTTCTATTTGCAATACACAACGCCCCTTCTTCAACATGAATATTTGTTACTTGTTAAGCCAATTTTTTGAGTGAGTAAACAACACACAAAACATGATTAGCTCAAACATGTGTGAACAAAATCAGACTCTCCCCCTCCAATTTGATGCCATTTTAATTTTAACATTTTTAAATCTTACGCTAGTGACATCCAGAGTGGAGTGAAAAAAAATTTCATACAACCACTTAATCAAAAAAACATTTTGTATTGGTGGTGGAGGTAAAAGGATGCTGAAGTAGTAGTTGTGGAGATGGTAAGTGGTGTTGTAGTGACGTTGGCAAGTGTTTGGTCCAAAAAAAAAACGTTTCACTTCCAAAATTGAAAAAAAGAAAAAAAAAATTACACATAAATTTATTTTTTGTTGACTTGTTTTTTTGTTACCCCAAACTTCACAAAATGAGTAAAATATTTTTCATCAAAATAAAAAAGAAGTGAAGATTAGAAAGGGATTGGTAAAAAACAGCCTCCAAAAACAGGTTTTTCATCTTCCACCAACAGTATGGCAAGATCCTTTCCGCTGTATCCAACAAAAACAAAAACAAAACGTACAGCAAGAAACTGGACTGGCCAATCCATCCCATTTTGCAGCAGAGACTAACTCAGGAACGAAGTAATAAACCTGGTAAACAAACCAAACATCTAAGTTCAGTTTGCTTTGAACTCATTCAGTTGTATGTGTAAACTAAACAATCACAAAAGGACCTTAATTATCTCTAAATCTTTGCATAAACATGAACAAGCCACCATAATAGCAGACCTTATTCAAACACAACAAACTGCGTTTCATGTCATTGATACTGCAGCTGTGTGTAAAAATTTACAATTAATCACAACTTGAATTCATGACAGAAGCAATCCAGATAACAGATCAACTAGCAAAAATGTTAATGAAACCTGCACAAAATCAATTCACCATGAAAAGGGTACACAACGAAGAAAAATTTAAGGCACTATCATGTCCAGGGCAACTGATTAGAATATGTTCTACTACAAGATTTCTTCCTTTGTTTTGGGGGGTAGAAATGGTACTATAACATTAACTACTAAATAACCATAAAAAAGGACACAAGTTTTCGGGTTTTCCCACAAGAACATGCAACTCAACCATTCATCGCATACCAGTATGTAATAAAAGCCAAACAAGTTCAATTTCCTAACATCATAACCATAATTTAGAGACTACCACCCCTCAGTGCAAGCACAAGATGAAGTACAGAGCCACCCTCAATATTATAATCTTTAGCTGTTTTGTCATCTCCAAGCTGCTTTCCAGCGTAAATTAGCCTACAGACAGTGGTCATATTAAAAAGTGACACACTAAATATTCTTGTAGAATAACTATAACCACACCAAACAGTTGCGATTGAGAAGAAGATGAATTCTATATGCTTAACAGCAGAACTAAAAGCATGCAAGCAGTGGAATAACCAATTCAGATCATGAGAAACCAAATAATTTATTCATAATGAAAACCATTCCAATGAAAAAATCCGGCTGCCAAATCCTATGAAAAAAACACTGCACTGAATTATGTAACCAAACATATTAAGTTTGCGAGATAATACAAACCGTTGCTGCACTGGAGGAATTCCTTCTTTCTCCTCAACCCTTTCCTTGATCCGATCAATGGTATCAGTTGGTTCAATATCAATTTCAATTTCTTTTCCAGTGAGAGTCTTCACCTTAATCATAGTTCCACCCTAAGCCTCAAAACCAGATGAAGTGTGGACTCCTTCTGGATGTTGTAATCTGCAAGAGTTCGGCCATCTTCCAATTGTTTGCCAGCAAAAATCAATCTCTGTTGATCTGGTGGGATACCTTCCTTGTCCTGGTAAACACACAAAACTTTAGGCTCTAGCCAAACACAAGTGCAGTAACTCATGGAAGAACATGAACTAAAGTAGAACATTTCCAGACAAACTCCCGGCGGACCATAGAGAACCCACAATAGAAAAAGAATAGTGGCATAGGACAAGGCCCAGCATGGGGGGGTGATCACATAAAGAAAGCAAACTCAAACGAGTATTTTGATTCCCTACTCATAAAAACTGCTGAGTTGATTGTGATATATGCAAGTACTAAACAACACTCTACATTAAGCAACGGGCAATTAAGAATATATAACCAAAGCTAGGTATGAAGAGGTTGAAGGTTCTTCAACATCAATAGATGCTCTACAACTTAGCATGCACAGACCAGCCAATGCTATGACTTTGTAGCAAACCATTCAAAGACAATTTTTTTATTTTGTAAGCATTAAAATAATTAATTTCAAGGTTCCCAAACTGATAATCAAATGATCAGAAAAAATCATCAACCACAATGTGACAGAACCATCCAAGGCCAAAATGAACACAAAACAAGAACTTGAAGACCTATGGCATTCAACTTCAAATTAGGAGACAGCCAAAAAAAGAACTTGATGGTTCTCAATGGTAGCATACCCAAGAGAAGTTCATACAAAAATAGATGTGTCAGTAATTTGCCCATTTGGGAATCTTAAAATTAATTATGCTGTACTTTGACTTCGGCAGGAGTTTCCAGCAATTAAGAATGAAATTTAAGATTTTGCATGTTTTTCTATTGGTGAGGATGAGGGTTTCATAAAGCCTACGGAACAGGCCATGTTTTTGGGTAGCATCCAATAATAAATGAAACTAATGATTAATTCAAACAATGTTGCCCCTACCTCTTCTATGTGTACTCTGTTTTATTTTAACTATCTTCTTTCTTTCCCTCTCAATTACCTCTACTTGAAACTCTTCTCTCCTTTCTAATGATCTTCGCCTACCTATCTCCTCTTATCTTTTCTGCTCTCATCCTATCTTCCCTTCTCTTCTCTATTTCTCTAGTCTTAGTTATCTATGCTTATTTCTCAGAATATTTCTCTCCCAACCGTCTATCTCCACTGTATTCCTTTCTTCCTACTATCACCTATTCTTCATAATCTCAGATAAGGAAATAATACATTTCTTAAATACAAGAACAGATGTTGTGGGTGTTACATCATAAGTGCACAAGACAAGTTCATCAAGCTCGGATTGGCTTTTGACTCGTATGTTTGGATCGCAAGAAAACCAAGCTCAGTTCAAGTTCAAAGAGTATTTTAGGCTACATACAGAATGGGATCAAGTAAAGCAATGGCCTTACTTGACTTGACAACACGAGCTTTGACAATGTTCTAGCATTTTTTAGGACAATAAGATAGGTCAGATAGTAAGTTACTAATTTTTAAATGTTTGGTGGCATAATATTTTTCTTTTTTGCGTATTATACTTGTTTTAATTACTAAGACCACCCCCAAGAGCCCAGAGAGAGAATAGTTAAAAAAGAATCAAACTTAATTTTTTACCCTTATGTTTTCCTAGAAAAAGACTGGTAGCTTATTGCTTTAGGGAACAGGAAGGTAGAGATGATATTTGATGGATGATGAAAAAACAAGAGACTTTGAAAGGTAAGGTTGACAATTCAAAAAGGTCCAGCTGAGCCAAACTGCTTATCTCCTACACAAAGCCGAGTTCAATTGAAAATACTAGATATATGTTATACATATGATCACCTACACTGAGTACGAGTACAGATACCCATAGGTAGTTAAGCGGAGAATCCTGGTTTGTGGTAGTTGCAGTTGTGATTCTCTCAAGTCTTACTTATCCCAAAAAAATAAATAAATGTTATTGAGTCTTATCAGTTAAAATTGTGGGAGGTAGGTAGTTTGAGCATACTTCGTAACAAGGGTAGTACAATTGGAGCTTGTAACCATTACAATAGTGGTTTTCGTATAGATTTGCTTAATGACAACAAATTAAAGATTGATTTTTTATTTTGGCACTTGGTAGGATGTTAGCAAGTTAGATTACTTCACAAGTTCGGAATCCAGAGGTACAACCATTGGATTCTCTTAGAAGAACAGGAAACCAAGAACCCCCTATCAAGCGGGCCCTACGTTACACGGACTCGGGTGCGGGTATCGGGTACGGGTGTGTATCCAAGGGTCGGACACTTTAAAATTTAAAATTAAGGATACGTGGATACGGATCCAAATTAGGATACGGGTACGGGGATACGTTAAATAATTATTTTTAAAATATATTTATTATATGAAGATGGATTTAAAAAGTTTAAGGAATAACAAATTTTATTAAAAAAATTAACAGATAAATAATAAATAAAATTATAAACATTATTTAGACATAAAATAAATTATATTATATATAATAAAATAAATTATTTTAATTTTAGACATAAAAGTTATGTTATTTATTATATATTATATTAATATAGTTTATATTTTATATAATTCAAATTATTTTAGAAAAGTCAGAGAAGTCGAAGACAGACTGATCAAAAAAAAGAAAAGAGAGAGAGAGAGAGAGAGAGAGAGGGGGAGAGAGAGAGCTTCGCAGATCAAAGCATTTAAGAGATTCTCGAGATTGAGATAAAGGGAAGACGACGGAGCAAAGATAAGCCGCAGATCGCAGATCGATCAACCATGAGATCGCAGATCAAGCTTCGCAGATCGATCGATGCTCAAGCAACCATTTGAAGTCGAAGGCCGTGTTCTCTCCTTGCTCTCCTCCTCTCTCTCTTCGATTCTTCTGCCAGATCCGTTTCTACGAGTCAGATCCGTCAGATCCCGCGACCCGCATTCGGTCGTAATGGTCGTGGTCGCGGTAATCGACACGGGTACCTTCGAAATTCCAAAGAGTCCGTGTAACATAGAGCGGGCCACTACTCTATTGATGAATCAATATAGCTTAATCAAAAAGCAACAGTGTCCTTCATGAAACAGTGATGAAAAGGAAAAAGATTATATTCAATCATTACAACTACATAAACTGCTAAAAAAATTGAAACCTTTACACTATGTTTGGAAACCTATGAGAAAAAAGAAAAAAAAAATGGTTACTTAAGTTATAAGAAAAGAAAATAAAATAAAATAAATGATTGTGATGTCTCTCTTTCTTGTCTGGATAAGTAAAAAATAAAATAAAATAAATGATTGTAATTTCTATCCTGTTAGTTTGGTTAGATTTCATAAGAGAAATGAAAAGAAACTTTTTAGATTATATTACCAAAATAACCTAAAAGCCCCTGAAGACATGAGTGTCAATCATTTTATTTCTTTTATTTTTACAGGAACAAAATTAGTATTATGAAAATATAAAAATCTGTTGGCTTATTTTCTCTCCCAGTCTCTCCACTTTTGGACAGATTGAAGAGGGTTATGTAAGAGAAATGGATTTCTGTCCGTTTCTTTCCATTTCTCCACATTTCTCTTCCACTTAAATTATCCAAACAAGTTAAAAAAATATACATATCTCTCCATTTCTTTTCTTTTCTCTCCAAATCACTCAATCCAAATATAGTGTTATAGCATAAAGAAAGCAGTAATCACAAACTAAAACGAGTTAAACAACCGCTATTACCGATTTAGTTAAACCCTGCGTTTAAATTAAGCCATGATTATATACATTGAAACCCACATAAAGAAACAACTAGAAACCCCAACAAATACCAAGAAGCAAGCAAAAAATCAAAACTAATTCGGAAACCCTGGATTCAGCAAAGCCCTCGAATCGAAAGAAAAATCGTTTATCAAAATAAAAAAGAAATCGATGAAAAGATCGATTGAAACCAATAATAGACAAAGTCAAGAAATCAAACCCTAAATTGCAATAAAATAAACGTAGAGAGAGAGAGAGAGAGAGAGAGAGAGAGAAGAGAGATAGACCTGAATCTTGGCCTTGACATTGTCGATGGTGTCGCTGCTCTCGACTTCGAGAGTGATGGTCTTCCCGGTTAGGGTTTTCACGAAGATCTGCATCACTCTTTCTCTTTCGCAGCAGACTTGGACAACAGGGTAGGGAAGAGAGGACTTTACCGTGTTGCGCGAGAGAGAGAGAGTAAAAGACATATTTGGTAGCGCAGAGATCTTTTCTAAATTTGGACCCCACAATTTATTATTCTTAAATTGTGATGGAAATTTATTTATAATTCTTAATTTGTGATAGAAATTTATTTATAATAATAATACTTTAGGAAGTCTCCTCTCCTCCGTAAGAGCCTTTGAGTATATTTGGGCCTTGTTTGGGAAGATTAAATAAGTGTACTTTTTGTCTTTTTTGACTAAAAAATTGAGGTTGAAAATATGAATGTTTGGGTTAACTTTTTGACTTTTTATGGAAAAATGTGTAATAAAAAATTATGAAAATTAGTTTTTAGAGGAAAATTTGAATTGGAGTTGAAATTGTAGTAATTGTTGTTTTTGAATAGTGTTAACTTTTTAACTTTTTGAGTAACTTTTTGACTTTTTGACTTTTTTCAAAGATCCCAAACAAGGCCTTGGTTTGTGTTGTGAGATGAATTTTTTAAAATGTATATTAAAGAAAGAGTTTATAAATTTTTTTAGTTTGTTTGATTGTATATTTTGAGAGTAGTTTTGAAATTTGAAAGTTTGAGATAATTTAATATTTTGTTGTAATTAAGTAGATGTATGTGAGAGAAAAAGTATTGAGAAGGAGAAATAAGAAAGAAAAAATTATTGATTGATGTATAAGAGAAAAAAAGCAACTTTGGAAAAAAAATTTAAAAAATTAGAACTAAACAAAATTTTGAAAATTTTTCTAAAAAATTGTATCTTGAGATACAAACCAAAACAAGCCTTTTTTTGTTTTTTGTTTTAGATCCGCTATGTAGCTCGAATAAGCCTCCCCCCAAATGGCTCAAATGAGTTGGAATCTGTTATTGTAGGGTTTGGCCCATTTGTCCCAAGTCAGCGTGAAACCCACGCATTTACAAAACAAAGAAACGTAAGAGAGAGGAGAGGGAAGAAAGAGAGAGAGAGAGAGAGAGAAAGAGGACCATGAAGTTGAATGTTAGAACAGAGCTGTGTTGCCTCTGAAGTCGAGCGACCGACCATGGTGTTCACCGTCGACCACCGTTCACCACTCTCTCTCTCTATTAGCGACCTTGTTGTTGTTGTTGGGACCTTGCTATTTACATTCCTCTCTGTTTCTTCTTTATTCTCTTTCTTCTCCAATCAGGTAAACTCAAAGAAAACGCAAAATAAATTTATGATCCCATTTTGTCTTTCAATTAGCTCTCAATTAGTTCTGATTTCTTCGAATATATTTATGGGTTTGTGTGATTTTGCTTGTATATGTGTTGGGTATGACGGGTTTGTGATGAGTACAGCTTTAATTGATTGCTGCTATTTCATATTGATGCCATAATCATATTATTTTTTCTTTCTTCTATTCTTAAGTTGAATTTTTTTTTTCTTGATTTTTTCTAAGATTGAAAGGAATGCATCTTGGAGAAAGAGGTTCACATGCGCAAACATGGCTACATATAATTGAGCATCTTACATCTTGCAAATAGTTCTGCAAACAATTGAGCATCTTGCATTTATTTGAATACATCTTGCAGAACTTTTTTGAAAGGGATGAGAAAGAGGGATAAAAGAGTGCATTTTGAAGAGAAGAGAGAGAGAACAATTATCACAGCTTTCTTGGGTCTGGTTTGAAAGTGATAGAGAAGAGAGAGAAAAACATACGCGTGTTTGATTTTGATGTGGGTTTTGGAGAGAGAATGGTTGCCAACGCCTAATCAAATCAAATTCGAGCTACCAAATTCGAGCTACCAATCTTTTTTCTTTTTGTTTTTTTAACTCAACTTTTTTTTTGGGGAGATTTGGTCAAACAAAAATGCTAGAGAACCAAAAAATTTTACTCTACTAAAAGTTCTGCCAAATGTCTTACATGGGTGTAGGACCCATTATAACACACAGGTGTGTTTGATTGACCAAAGATTAGAAAATCCGTCGGACTTGAGTCTTGGTTGGGGTAATGAATCTTGACTATTTGGTCGGATTGGATATGTATCCTGTGTTTGTTTTTTCATGGGATTAGATGTCTGGATAGGACTATTTTTAGTGAATCCAACGTTTGGTTGGACGGACTGGATAGGATAAATGAACAAAAGACTATTTTGCCCTTTTTCAATTGTTTACTAAGTAATAGCAATATTAAACATATTTTTAATATTTTAATTATTTTTAATTAAATAAATTTGTTTTTTAAATTAAATAAATAAATAAATAAAATATCAATAAAATTTGTTTTAAATCATTACTGTATAACAAATCATTATTTTAAATAAATTTTACTAAACAAAATTTTAAATAAATTATGAAATTAAATAAATTATAAACAAAATTTTAAATAAATTATGAAATTAAATAAATTATGAAATTATTTGGTTAATTTTAAATAAATTATGAAATTAAATAAATTATTTAATTTCAAATAAATTATGAAATTAAATAAATTATGAAATTATGAAATTTTAAATAAATTATGAAATTAAATAAATTATGAAATTAAATAAATTATGAAATTACGAAATTTTAAATAAATTATGAAATTAAATAAATTATAAACAAAATTTTAAAATAAAACATCAATAAAATATCTATAAAAAATTATTTTAAAAATTTAAATAAATAAAACATCAATAAAAAGTTAAATAAAATTATTTTATTTTTAAATTGAGACATTTAAATTTTATTGAATTTTATTAAATATAATACATAATTAAATAGTAGAGGGTCAAAATGGTCATTTTCGCATCTAATCCCAACAGTGGATAGTCCCCCACTTTCTATCCCACACCCCCTTTGGATGATCCCATATGGGGACATGGAGTCCTACGACATGGAGTCCCATGACTAAAACAAAATCAAACTATGATAAGGAAGCCGACACATGAAGTCCCAAATAGTCCCCTAATCCCCCCAATCAAACACACCCATTGTGTGGGTCTCATATTCATGTGAGATATTTAGATTAGGTTTGGCATCTCTAAAAAAAGTCAAAAAGTCAAAAATCACTATCATATTTAAGTCTCATCATCTTATTTAAGTTATATCATCTCTTTACCACATCATTTCAAACTCAACCCATATTTCATAAAAAGTCAAAAAATACACTTATTTAGAACATTCCAAACAACCCCTTGGTAAAAACTTTGGTAGAATTTTTGGAATATCTAACATTACTCTTGGTCAAAATCCCCTCATAATAAAATTTTAATACATTAAAGACAAACACACAAAAAAATATATATATATTGAAAAGTCCAACAGATATCACTATTATCAAAATATTAAACTTTAAAATAATATAACTTTTGATGTAAATATCGGTTTTTAATAAAATCAATGGTCTTGCTTGGTTTGTTTTTGAAAAACAAATTTTGGAGAAAATTTTTTAAAATTTTGTTTGATTTAATGATTTTAGAAAAAAAATTTCAAAATCACTTTTTATCTTTTACACATCAATCAATCACTTTTTCTCTCTCATTTCTCATTTTCAATCATTTTTTTTTTCTTTTTCACATATATCTACTCAATTACAACAAAATATCAAATCATCCTAAACTCTTACACTCCAAAACTATTTCCAAAATATACAACAAAAAAAACCAAAAAAAATTTATGTGTAATGCTAGGTATTATGAAAAATATTTCATGAAAATGATCATAAAAGATTTTTTACTCTTAAATTAGATATACAATAAGTTACAAAGTGTAATATACGGATGGAGATTCGTTCATGATCATTTTCATGAAATATTTTTCACGATGCCTAGCATTTTTCAAAATTTATAAACTCTTTTCCCAAGTTTTTTTTAAAAAAATTTATCTCCAAAAACCAAACCAAACCAAACCAAACACACCCAATATTTTTAAAATTCTCTCATCAAGGTCTATCAAATAAGATCCATATTGACTATAAAATTCTTTTTAAGAAAATTATTACTATTGAAATTAATATAATCCCGTTACACAGTAGTATATTACTCTGTTTGATAATAACATGTTATTCTTACAATATTGTTTAAGAAAGAAAAAAAAAATATTTTTTATTTTGTCTTTACTCAATTATGTGCTTTTCGCTTAAGGAGTTTATGAAGAAAAATAAATTGGGCTATTCTTTTTACCAAATAAGGGTCTAATGAAGGGTTTTGACTAAATTTCTCAATTTTTTTCCTACAAATAATTCAACTTTTTTTTTTTTCCAAACTTAAGTTTTTTCTTTTTTCTTTTTTTTTTACACATTTGAATATTTTTTTCTCCTACCCATTATTCTAAAACTTCAATTATTTGGCACATCAAAAAAATTAATAAATAAAATCACCAAAAATATGAGAGAATGTGTGATAAAAATAAAAATAAAGATTCATAGACTAATGGATGTTGAATCTTTGATCTGTTGTTGAGATACAAGTACAATTGATCTACTTTAATTATGATTCAATAAAAGATTTTGAGATATAAAAATTGATAATTTGTCCATAAATTTAACTTGATGTGTGATTTCGGTACATACTACATAATTTTGTATTTCTTCCCCAATTCAACTTAGAAAAACTCTCAACAAGTCAAGTGTTTTTCTTTGAAAATTAATGCATAATTTTACGCCAAAATAGTTTAAAAAATCAAATTGAAACAATAATCAAATTTATATTTTTTGTAGCATGGTTTCCTATGCCGTCCCATTCATACAAACGGTCGGTTACTTCCCATAGGCTAGCTCCCCTACGAATTTGGGTAGCTATGGGGGTGCTAGCAACAGTACAGTTTAAAAGGAGAGGGCAACTCCTTTTGTAATTTTATTTTATTTTTTTTGAGAAGAAATGGATAAAATTTAAAAATAAGAACAAATAGAACCACTGACATCATAAAAAATTGAAGGGAAATAATTTTTAGAGTGCAGTATAATGTGAGCCTAAAAAATTATTTTAGAGCAAATCTTTTTCAAAATTTTTATTTTATTTATAATATATAAAAACAAAACAAAAAAAAAACAAAAAAAAAAAGCAAAAGATTGGTAAACAACTATGGGGTGTCACTTATCTATTTCACTTTAATATATTTTATTTTATTTTTTTGTTAACTTTAATAGATTACATATGCAGAATGCATCGATGATTTGATAGGAAATTATTATGTTTATTTGTCTATAGAAGAAAAAATTATGTAGTGGTTTTAGAACATTATCACATAATTTTAATTTTATATAATTGATTGAAATTGTAAGATTTAATATTTTTTTATTAAAATATCATATATATATATATTATTAAAAGTAATATTTTTTGTATATTTAGGTAGCATATTATAAGGATTTATTTTTTTTCTAAGAGAGTCACGTCAGTATATATATTTTTAATTACATATAGAGTTCTACATAGATTTAAACATAATTTAAATTATACTAACTTTACCTATTTTATATAAATTTTATTTGACAAATATTTCTTTTTTATGTATTTTTCACGATAAATTTAAATAATCAACAAACTCAATACCAATTTTGTATTTCACATTTTTCTTCTTAATTCTTTCAAGGGTATTAAGATTTTTAAAAAAATACTAAATTACCTTTTTTTCCCTTATTTTTCCATACATTATTCTATATCCAATACCAATTCTATATTATTTTTATTATGAATATGTCGTTTAAATTTTAAAGTGATTCTATATATGAAATTATATTTCATTTTCTATATTATTTTATATAATCACAACTCACAAGAGTAAAAACGTGCATAATAATAATACTCTTCGAAACCTCTAAAGTTTGAATTTGCTTGAGTTACTTTTTCAATTGTTAAATAGTAAATTCTTTTATATTTTGACATCATATTACAGATAATTAATCACTTCACACACTAAAATATACCTATCATTTGGATATTTTCATTATTTTTTCTTTTTAGGTTTAAACGTTGTTATGTAATTCTTTCATAGTTAGTCGTCGTTGTTTCCAAATGAATACAAAAATACTTAGATAGTTATAATTACTTTTAATGTTTTGTTACTAATTCTTCTTATAATTTAACTATTATTTTTAATTACAAAATGAGTATTTATTTTATTATTTTATAATTTAATGTATATTATACAAAATTATTACTATATGATAATTATAATTTTCTAATACGATAGAATTAAAATTATCAGAATACACAAATAATTTAATTAAAATTAATATATATATAAGTGTTCAAATAATAATTTTATAGAACGATAGCGTCAATATTATCAAAATAAATAATTAAAATCATACTTTAATTTTAATTTTTAATTAAAATTAAAATTATATTTTTATAACACACATTAAATATTTAAAAAATAAAAAACAAAAAAGTAACACGTGCATTGCACGAGTAACCTATTAATTACGAAATAAATTAACAAACAAGTGGACTTGAAAAATTAATCACCAATAACTTCTCCATGAATGGAGAGAGATGTATTTATCCAACCAACTCATCAGGTCTTCTGGAACAAATCCAAATTCGCATTTATGGCGGATGGTCCCACTATTTCCAATAGTTTGTTTTCCTCCACTTCAATTGTAATTCCATTTTGATTTAAATTTTCTTCTCTAAAAAAAAAGTCAACATATTTCCAAGCATATAGTTTTAGTTTTAGGCACATGGCTAAATCGAAACGTTTGTAATGTCAAAAATCGAAACGTTTGCACAAGCACAAAAATTTTAAGTTTGACCATGCAAAGTCTGAGATGAGGCCCATCAACAAAACGAAGTTGCTGGACTTATTGAGATAAACAACATTAAAATGTTGAGCTAAGGCCTATGTTATTGTAATATATGAATCGTCATAAATGATGACACTTCTATATGAGTGATACATGAAATGATTTTTAAAAATAATTAATTACTATGTGAGTGAATTTCCGATCACACCGCCTCCTTAAGAATCCAAATTAATAGATGGCACCCCGCAATCTGCAGAAGAAAAGGTCTGATGGTGGTTCTTCCACCCGGGCACTGACGATCAAGTCAAGATTCTCAAAGATAATATCGGCTTAAATTATCGCTCAAGACTAAGAATTGCGACTTAGACCACGGGTGCCCTTCTTTATAGCTTAACTCTCTCCCAATCCCACTAGAAGTCTTACTTATGGACTCCAATTCGGATCCACCTTGGACTCTTCAAGAGATAAGGATAGACTCCGAGAGTACTACCTATATCCATCTTGCGCCTTTCCTTCTTCCTAGGACTCGCCCTTATCCACTTATCTCGGACTCGGTTTTTGGAGATAACCTCAAGAACCCCGAGATCACCTCAGATATCTGTCATGACACGTGGAACCTCTACGACACTTTGGCCACCTCGCCACGTCTTGGTACTCGAAAATACATCCTCATTAACCGCCTCAGGTTCTATTACCTAAGATACCGAGGTGATGGAACCTATATTCAACTTTTTCTCATCGCCTACCAAGAGCTTTCTAGCCGAGATCATTTATTTTCAGTCGACATGTCTTCATCCAAGAACAAGAATTCACACGAACTCTCCCAAGTGTATGAGTGTCATACACCATTTTTCAACCGCTTTTATCGACGCTGCTTTTGTTTTTTCCTTCTCGCTACCCGACGCTGCTGCGTTGCCTAGGCACAATAATTACCTTCGCTTTTGTCATTGCTTTCACGCTTTTGGACAAAAACGCTTGCCTCTCTTTCTTTTCACTTCGTGATTTGAATACTCCACATTTTCTCTTTTAAAGCCTTCTTTCCTTCAACCGCCATCGCTCAAGCTCTCGACTCGCCATGCTCTTTGCATCCGCCATTTCGCTAAGCTTCCGCCATCAGAAGGCCCGCCGTCCGACCTCGCAAGATAGCTCATTCCTTTTCACCTTTTGTGGTAAGCAACCGCTTCTTCTCCAGCTTCTTGATTTATCCTTGAAATTTCTTGCCATTGTTGTTCTGCTTAGTATTTAATTTGTGAATCGCTCACCGAGTGTGTATTATTTCGGTTTTTGCACATGTCATATACACTCATCAAGCTTGCACCTCTTGTTCTTGGTCTTCTACCCTTTCGTTTTGAATCTGAGACTTCGCTTTTTGCTTTTCGCTTTTCCAGATTACTTCTTCATACTCATTCTTCGTAGATTTAGGTTTGGGATTTGCTTATAGATCCATCAACCCTTAGGAAAAACTCAAACCAACTTCACCAATACACACCTAGGTTTCAAATGAGGTCCTAATAACCCCGAAAGTAACCTGCTTTCAGAGCCCAAGATTTTTACACCAAAAAAACCATGGGCATGTGGAGAAATAGGGTTAACTCCCCAACCAAACTAGAATATTTTAGGCAAGAATTCTCTATTCTCGCCGACGCTCACCTTAGGCTAGGCCGGATGATGACTCCATCATGCCTACAGACAATACCATGCCCTTCCGTTATAGCTTTTTGTGGAGTGTGGGTTTCACTCCCACTAAATCCCCTTTTTCCGTGAAGTTCTCCACTTCTACAACCGAACCCCACGCAGCCTTACCATCAACTCCTATAGGGTGATTAATGGTGTCATAGCCTTAGCCCCATGAGAAGGTTAGGATCACCCTAGCCGACCTTCAATATCAAGTATACAATGTGCCCCTTAACTCAAGGAGAAGGGCTTCAGATACTACCTTAAGCCAAGGTCCATCAATTCAAAATTATAGCCGATCTCCTGACTCCAACAAGGGCTGGAGATGATTATCTCATTGCTTCGAACCGGGAATTTGGTCCGCATTTAAGATGTCCATATTTTTTCCTCTCGCCTAACAGCTTAAAGAGGGCAAGGGTAAGAGCCCTGTTATCGCTATTTGTTTTCTTTAAGTCTTCCATACTTATCCTGCTTTCTAATGTTCTTTGTTTGTCTTGCGCACTCCATCACCGCCCAAAAACTTTCGTAAAACCTACTTTCTAGGCACAGTCCTGAAGAAGCTTCTAGTTCTCCCCATTCACAAACGAAAAGCTCCAATCTAAGTAAATTTCATCCCCACCTACAAGTCAACTTTTGCCCGACGCTCCAAGGAAGAAGAAGAGCTCATCCACGTACCATAACTCAAACCACATCTACATCCCGACAGATCAAGGTTCTACTTCCGACCCAAACGATCTTCCATCCACTTCACTTCAATACCTAATCCCAAGAATAAAGAAAGTCGGCGACGCCTCAGAAACCGCCGAGATGGTCCGCCCGAAGCCCGTTGTTCTAGATCTCCTTGCCGACCTTCTAGCCGATGTGGATGATGCACCATCCCAAACGGTGCCCCCACCAAAACCAAAAAGAGTCAAAAAGGCCCAGCCAAAGGCCAAAGCTACTGAGGCCGAGGTCGAAGATGCCCTGCTCATCTCCCAACTAACCTCAACCATGAAGACCATTTCTGCTCCCGCCAAAAGATCTGCCGAGGCCCAGCCATCGGGGTCGACTCAGCCAAAAAGGCCGAGGTTGTCGTCTGCGACGACTTCGGGGTCCAGGGTTCCCAAAGTTCCTTGGGAGTCCAAAATTACACTTGAAAACAGGCCCGTCTACGCCAACGAAAGCGCCGCCGACATCAACATCGGCGTGGCCAAAGATCAGCCTCTAAGGGTGATCCTGAGCGTAATGACAAGATTAACGAATACGAGAACTACGCTTCATGCCGCAATACCGCCCAAGTAAGTCTTTGAATTTGATAACTTTCATCGCCACTTTTCTTCATACTTGTAAAGTTTTGCAATATTTTGTGATAACCTCTGCCTTGTGAACTTTCAAGCCATTCAACACGCCCACACCTTCTCCATGCAAGCATTTGAAGCGAAGAAGAAATTGTCTGAGATGGAGAAGGAGTTTGTCGCTTCCGTAAAACAAACAAAAGTCTTAAAAATAAAATGAAGACTCGAAGACCAAGCCGAGGTCAGAACTCGTGCTCAAAGAAGAGGTCGATAAAGGGCCGAGGTCACGGGTTATTAAAAACGTTGCCGAGGCACAGAAGAAAGAGGTCGAGGAAAAAGTGACCCAAGCCGAGAAAGAGCTCCAGAAGCCGCCACAAAGGATGCCAAATTAAAGTGATCGATGACAAGGCATACGCCAAGGCATGGCCGATGTGGCGAAGATTACAAGTTACGTGTTAAGGTGCATGCAACAGGGTTTTAACCTTGGTTGATGTCCTTAGCCAAAAACTTGATCTTCCTGGCCGATTCGCCATGGCGCAAGGCCGGTTATCCTCTCCCTTTCCTCCTCCTCCACCTTCAACTCAGCCGAGGAAGAAGTTGAGTCTGAGTCTTCACCAAGATGAAGATGAAGACAATGATGAAGCCTTGGTGAGGAAATCCAAGGGTGCCATGGAGACCAAGTCCCTTCCTCCAACTGAGCAGGTTATCAACTTAACCCAAGACGAAGAGGGTGATGAGGTTTAGGAGGTACCCAAGGAAACTCAACTAGTCCAGTCATCATCCAACCTTCTTCTGGCTGAGGGAAGTGTTGAGAAGACTCTAGCCGAGATAGACGCCGAGATTGCGGCAGATAAGGAGGCCGGGGTTGAAGTGCAAAAAGACGCCGAGGTTGTTCTTCTAGAGACTTCCGAGGTCCAGACTCAAACCGTTCCTGAGGCTGAAGAAACTTAACTTTCATTTTTGCTTTAACTTTTGTACTTTCTTTTGTTTTCTGAACAATGTAAGCTTTGTTTTGTGGCCGATGAGCCTTTTTGTTGTTTAAGAACAATTCACTTACGCCTAGGCCACAGCCTTCTTCATATACAACTGTTTCTCTTTGAATGCTGTAGTTTTTAATTTTTCTTCATTGCTTCTGTTTGATTCTATACTTAGAATATTTTGCAAGTCTTTCCTCCTTTGTATAATCTCCTCAGGGAGAAATACCTCGGGTATGTTTACCTGAAGATTCACCTCGGCTTAACTTTAACTTGTAAATTGCTACAAATTTCAACAAGTAAAGATAAGGAATTTATCTCAGCTTAACTTTAACTTGTAAATTGCTACAAATTTCAACAAGTAAAGATATGAATTTATCTCATTAACTTTAACTTGTAAATTGCTACAAATTTTAACAAGTAAAGATAAGGAATTTATCTCGGCTTAACTTTAACTTGTAAATTGCTACAAATTTCAACAAGTAAAGATAAGGAATTTATCTCAACTTAACTTTAACTTGTAAATTGCTACAAATTTCAACAAGTAAAGATAAGGAATTTATCTTGGTTTAACTTCGGCTAAGCATTACCAATGTCTTCTCTCTGCTCCCAATGTGAACCTAAGTTCCACTTGGGTTCTCATTATTCAAAAAACAATATCATGCATAGTTTTATAAGTTCTGAAAAATTCTGCTAAGATTTTATTGATCATATCGGCAAAAAATCAAAGAACATCTAATGATAGAAAAACTTTAAATTACAAGTGTTCCATGGTCTAGGCAATGCTTTGCCCTCATTATCTTCAAGCCGATATGCCCCATTTCCTAACACCGAAGTAATTCTGTAGGGTCCTTCCCAGTTTGGGCCAAGCTTGCCCTCTCTGGGATCCTTCTTATTGCCGACGACTTTTCTCAAGACTAAGGCCTCGTTTGGGAACAGGCTAATTTAGTAACTTTTTGGCTAATTGGCTAAAAAGGTAGGTAAAAAAAACTTGTATGTTTGGGATGACTTTTTGGCTAATTACGAAAAGCTGTGCAAAAAGTAGAGAGAAAAGAGAATCTTTGACTTTTTGGTATGGGTTGTTGACTTTTTGGCTAAAAAAGTAACTTTTTGGCTAAAAAAGTAACTTTTTGGCTAATTGGCTAATTTAGCCACTCCCCAAACGGGGCCTAAGTCGTTGACTTGAAAATCCCTTGGATTGACCTTCTTGTTGTAAGCTTTGGCAAGCTATTGCTGGTATGTTGCAAGCTGGATTACAGCTTTCTCTCTTCTTTTTTCCAGTAGATCCAGATCTCGGGCTAAGAGCACATCATTGACCCGCTTCAACTCCTCGTGTTCTCGATCCTCGATGCCGATCTCCAATGGAATGATCGCTTCGCGCTATAAGCCATGGCAAAGGGGATTCCCCTGATCTTCTCGGCAGTGCGATATGCCCAGAGCACGCGGCAATTCATCTACCCACTTTCCTTTGTCGTCGCAGTTCTTTCTTTATTCCATCCGTAATGACTTTGTTTGATGCTTCGCTTGCCCATTACTTTGGGGAAAGCTTGGTGTTGAAAAGTGATTCTTTATCTTGAACTTTATGCAAAATTCTTGATGAGTTTATCACAAACCTGTTCCGTTGTCGGCAATGATTGCTCTTGGAATCCCAAATCTGGTGATGATGTTTTTCCAGATGAAGTTCTTCACATCCACATCTCGGATTTTGGCAGAGGCTCGCTTCTATCCATTTTGTGAAGTAGTCTGTTACCAAAGGTACTTCACGCCTACTTGTTGGGGCAATTGTCCAACGAGATCCATGCCCCATTGGGCAAATGGCCAAGGGTCGAAACTGGTTCAGTCAAGAATGGCCGATGTATCACGGTAAACCTCCGCATTGTTCACACTTCTTCACATAGGCTTCAGATCCTTCGCATATAGGGCCACCAATACCCCTAGGTAATGGCCCTGGCTAACGATATGCTCAAGTGGCTTCCACAAACTCCTTCATGAATTTCATATAAAAATCTTCGACCGAGAGAGGGTGTACACACCTTAAAAGAGGTCCAGGAAGGATCTTCAGAGAGATGTCCTTCATTGCCGACCAAGATCTTGCCGACTTCAACTGACTTTGTGTGCTTCCTTCGATCTTCCGGCGCTTTTCCTCTTTAGGAATGCAATAATCGTGATCTATCCAAATTTTGGTCCCATGTCCATACATAATGCCTCTTGATTGTGTTCGTGGCTCTATGCTCTGCTTGGTAGGTAATTGATCATTATTGTCCTCGTCTTCCGGCTTGCATTGAACTCGCTAAATTGGCCAACGCGTCGGCGTGGTTGTTATCGCCTCTACCGACCAAGAAGTCGGCATTTTGAAACATGTCCGCTAGCTCGATGACTTCTTTTATGATGCCGACATCCTTTCATCTCTAAAGCAAACTCTCCGTAGTTTGATTTACTATGAGTTGTGAGTCACAAAAACGACACCTCATCCGCTCTGCTGCTACTACCAATTTCACCCAAAGAATCAAGCTTCATATTCTCGCCTCATTGTTCGAGGCTTTGAACCCCAAACGAATGGATTGCTCCAATATCTCCCCATCGGGAAATTAACACTACTCCCGCCTCGCCTCACGGCTTGAGCTCCCATCAACAAAAGTTGAAAGGAGTCGCGATGTGAATGCCGCAGGTCCGAGTTTTTCCTTCCTTGGTTCCTTAGCCTTTGGCCGGGCTTTCCTTCCTTGTTTGGACATCGCTCATTTCGGCCAACAAGCCCGATGTTCGATGTACTCGGGCGAGAATTGCCACGAAGTCACCCAAGACTTGGCCCTTTATCGCCGTTCTCGCTTGAACTCCAGTCATATTGGCCCAAAACTACGGCCCATCTTGCTATTCTTCCAGCTTAAGTCTCCTTGTTGCAACAAGGATTTTAGCTGGGTGCCTGTTAGAACCACTATCTTGTGAGCTAAAAATAGTGGTTTAACTTCTTGAGGCCATTACCAAGGCCAACATCAATTTCTCCAATGGTAGATACCTTGTTTCTGTCTACCAAGGTTTTACTTACATAGTAAATGCCTTCGCTTCTCCCTTCTTCGATTATCAATATTATCACACAGGCTCAAACCGCTAAGTATAGAAACAGCCTTCCTGTGTTGAGGTGTTGAGAGGATCGGCCGAGGTAAGGTATTTCTTCAGGTCGGCCATAGCAGCCTCACATTCCTCTATCCATAGAAAATCCGTGGCCTTTTTTACCAGATTGAAAAAAGGTTTACATTTATCCGAACTTCGCTTATGAATTGCTTAGGGTCATGCCCTTCCAAGAAGCATTTCAACCTGCTTTTGCCGACGTTGGACTCAGAATTCCAGAATGGCCTTGATCCGATCTGGCCGCTTCAATACCCTTCTAGTCACCAAATCCCAAGAACTTCGGATCCGACTCCAAACGCCAAGATTTCGATGCGTTTAGCTGAGCCGATATGTTCGAGTATGTCAAAGACCTCTTCTAGGTCAAGAAGATGATCCTTTGGTTCCTTGGTCTTCACGACCATGTCATCAATGTAGACTTCTACGCTCGCCAATCAAGTGTTTGAACATCTTGGTTACCAAATTTGTAAGTTGTTCTCGCGTTCTTCAACCCAAAAGGCATGACTCAGAATAATACGACCTTTGGGAGTGATAAACGCCGCCTTCTCCTCATCCGGGGTATATGGCTATCCGGTGATACCCCTATATGCGCCCAAGAAGCTCATCCTTCCATGTCCAGATGTGGCGCCCACCAACCGGGTCAATCTTTAGTGGGAAGTCGCCTTTTGGGACAAGCTTTGTTCAAATTTGTAAAATCTACGCAGCATCTCCACTTGCTATTCTTCTTCTTTACTACCACGTGTTTGATAGCCATGTCGGATAATTGGCTTCTCGATGGCCTCCGCCTCTAGAAGTTCTGGTTTACTTCCTTCTCCACCGCCGACGCGGCATTAACGCCGCCTTCGCTCGTTGTATCACAGTTTGGACCGACCATTAACGTTAAGTCTGTGACATGACCTCGGTCAATGCCAGTATTTCATATGGTGTCCAGCGAACACCTCAATATTTTTCCTCGAAGGCTTCCAGCCCTTTCCTCTTTCTTCGCCAACCCCGCGTCGAGAAGAAAGAAGCGTTTTTCATCGCCCTCCGACGAGGATTTTCTTCGGCTTTTTCACTTTTTCTCGGCCCTTGTCGACATCATCTAGGACCTTCATGTCCTCTTCTCCGACTTCGCTTTCCTCCGGTTCCCGAATCGTCAGAGGTTAGCTTCATTGCGCCATGGAGCAATTTTTTCGCCAGAATCGATCTCCTCCGATTTCAATCCCATGTTCTGCTAGAACCGTGAGCAATTGATGCAATGTTGAGGAATCGCCTCTATTGCATGCAACCACGGCCTCCCTAAGATGATGTTGTAAGGCGAGGGCGGTCAATCACAATGAATTTCGCCTTGATCTTCTTCGTGCCGCTTGTACCTCCAAGCTTGTTGTGCCTAAAGGCCATGTCGGCGTTTCATTGAAGCCACCATCGGCCGCTTTGATCGCTTCCATGTCATCGTGAAGGCCTAACTCCTTGTAACATCTCGACATACATGATGTCGCAGAGTCGCTTGATCAATCAGATGCGCTTTCACCGCACTCCCCAACCCGGAGGGATACTACCAGGCATCATTGTGTGGTGCCGAACCATATCAAGGTCGGCTTTATGAAGGCTATCATCGCCCTTGGCAATCTTCAGCCGAGGTCTTTTCATTCCGACTGGCCGACGCTTTGCAGTGTTTTACCCTCCGTGTCTCAGACGCCGCTTACATTCACCTTCGAGTGGATCACATTAACCACCCGAGGTCCACCTGCCTATGGTTACTGCGCTGGGGGGGGCGGGGCTGCTGGTGCTTGAGGCAATCGTGCCTGTTCTTCCCTGGTTCTGGCCTCATCCACAAGGTCTCTTAGATGGCCTTGTCTCACCAAATCTTCTAAGTGTGCTTTAAGGGCTTTGCAACCCTGAGTTGGGTGACCCTCCTCATTCTGGTAAGCACAACGCCTACCAAGGTTCCTCCCCATAAATTCCCGGTGTTTTGCTTGCGTCTCAAGTAGGGCCGATTTCGAATTTGATCGAGGACCTTAGAACCGGAATTCAAACACCGCTCACCGCATGCTTTCTCAACTCTATCTCTTGTTTGTTGGGTCCATTGTTACCTCGGCCTCGCTCATGAAGCCGCTGTTTTTTCTCGCTTTCGCCTCCTTGTTCTCCGAGATATCTTCCTCGCGCATACTTCTCAATTCTCGCCATGAGTTCTTCCATGCTCTTGGTGGTTTTCGCTAAAGACTTCCTCAACGACAATATCCTTCAGCCGTTCTTGAAAGACACGACGTACACTGTGATTCAGTATTCTGCTGAACACCTCATAGTACCTCTTTGCATAAGCCCTAAGGCTTTCGCCTTTGCTAATTTTAGGGCCATCAACGATCCACCCTTAATGGTTGCAGTAGCTTTGTTCATATGAACTCGCCACAAACATCTTGGCCAGCCTTCCTAGTTTTTCACGCCCTTCGGTAGTTTGTGGAACCAACTGATGCAATCTCCCAAGGATGAAGGGAACACTTTGCAGAAAGCAACGGCTCGCTCCATCAATCGACAATGCCATTGAATTCAAAAATAATCCAACATGGAAGTTAGGGTCCGACTTACCATCATATATCCGAGCCTCAGATATCGAATCTTTTGCCATGACGAATCTATCCACTCGCCGAGAATGGAGTCCTCGCTTAACCGGGGAAGTTATTTCCCCAGATTCTCCTCGCTTTCCTCTTGAGGTAATCTCAGTCCTCTTTATTTCTCTACCTACCTCATTATTGACTTCAAATTTTTCAAGATTACTCGGCCTCATGGTGGCCCCTTTTCGATCCTTCTCCGCAGACGATCGAAACATAATATCCGCCTTTAACATGCCGATGTTCTTTGGGGTCCGCCTTCTCGCGATATGTCCTTCGACTTCTTCTCTACCGACTTCGGAGTTTCGTGAGAGTGCCTTTCACTCTCGTGGCTAAGGGGCTTCGGATTTCTTTCCACCCATTCTTCGGGCGCTTTGTCGCTGCATTGGTGTGTCCCGCAATGGGTATGGCTACCGATGACATTATTCTCAGATCATGAAGTTGACGACCGATTGAAGGTCCGCCAACTTGTTTGCCATCTCTTTACTTCCTCATCCCTCCTCGACATCCGCCTTTCCAAGTCCGGAGGTCGCCCTCGTTATAGTATTTGCCCTCGTCCGGCTTTCTTTGATGTATCACCATCTTGTCCGACGGCTTTCTCTGGATTCGATCACGAGTTTCTTCATTGTGGTCTCCTCCTTCAACAAGAGTCGATGGGTCTTCCACTCCCAAATGAGCGCCGTTCCCCAATCTTTTCCTTTTGTGTTATCGCCATCTACTCTTCTTTTCGCTCCCACAGACGGCGCCAAATTGTATGAGTGAATTTCCGATCACACCGCCTCCTTAGTAATCCACCAGAGAACACAGTGTAATAGATGGCACCTGCTAACTGCACAGAAGAAAAGGTCTGATGGTGGTTCTTCCACCCGGGCACTCCGACGATCAAGTCAAGATTCTCAAAGATAATATCAGGCTTAAATTATCGCTCAAGACTAAGAATTATGCATTTTAGACTACCGGGTGCCCTTCTTTATAGCTTAACTCTCTCCCAATCCCACTAGAAGTCTTACTTCTATGGACTCCAATTCCGGATCCACCTTGGACTCTTCAAGAGATAAGGATAGACTCCCTGAGAGTACTACCTATATCCATCTTGCGCTTCCTTCTTCCTAGGACTCCGTCCCTTATCCACTTATCTCTGACTCGGTTTCTTCTGAGATAACCTCAAGAACTCCGAGATCACCTCAAGATATTCGTTATGACACGTGGAACCTCGGCTGACACTTCGACGTCACCTCGGCCACGTGGTGGTACTCAAAAAATACATCCCCACAATTACTTAGTTCGAAATTCAAGAATTTGAACAAATCCAATGACTTACTTACTTTTCTAATTCAATCATCTATTTAAGAAATTGAGATTGATATTCCAACTTATAAAATTAAACAAGTCTACATTTTAAAGATTATTTACTAAATTTTTTGTACTTGGAATAATGATAATGGTCCGGCATGATTATTAATAATTGATATTAATTATATATAAACATTAGAGTGCATGGTAAAAAGAAAATGAAAATAAAAATAAATATATGAACTTAAACGGAAAAATACACCTATGAAATTTTGAAACTAGGATGTAATGAACAAATGTTTTGAGCTAAATTAGTACACTTTTTTTGTTTTTTTTTTTCCAAAAAGGGAAACGACAAAATAATTGATATTAAATTATCAAATATTTAGATTTTTACCCAATATATGGTCTGTTAACATGCTTTAAATTGTATAAATTTTTATAATCACTGGATCAATTAAAACTTGTCAAAAATCCAAAGGGAGCAACCAAAAATCAGATTTAGGGCAGGCCGGGCTTGGCATTAACAAGTTGGTGACTATCATAAATCACAAAGCCTCATTAAGCTTTGATTTAGTACAATCCATAATTAGTTACTACAACTATCACGACCTGAACCCTACCCTGTAAGGATCGGTGAAGTGACCGGCCAGTAATTCGAGATTACCAAAAGTCTTCTTGTACAAAATAGAATATAATCGGGGCTAGTGGAAGCTTATAATATAATTAAAACCAATAGTCTATTGAGCTATGCTAACTATATGAACCAACACATAATTACACCAATATAGCCACCTTGTAATACATACATACCAACATGTACAAAAACATTTACATGTCTTGTACAAAACCTTTCATATACATATATGCATACAATCAAAACTTTACTTCATGTACATAACATTTTCCAAAAGCCAACTAGACTTAGCTTCAACTCAGAGGCACCAAAACAAACTCAAAAGGGCTTCAGATGGTAGCTCGGCTAAAGAGTTTTTCTAGGCTTGTTTTTCAAGTCGCCACGGCTAAAACCCAGTGAATAACATTAAAGTAAAGAGATTAGTAAACGAATTCCAAACATTTCATAAACATAAAATAGAGCATATCATAATCATTTTCATATTGAAACATAAGAGTGGTACATCCAACAAAACATAATATATCATCATCCAACTAGAGTAATCAGCTGCATAATCGACATCAAACATATCGCCATTTCATTAAGTGGCTAACGAGATCTCAGAATCACATATGTCATGGACTCGCAAGAAGAATATGTTGTCTCCCATGACTTGGGACTTTCTTTAGATGCCATAACAGATTCAAATATGACATTCGTTCACGTTAACAAAAATAAGGCATTGTTTGTCATAACTTAAAAAAGTCAAAAAGTCATTATCCTATTTAAGTCACATCATATCTCTATCACATCACTTCAAACCCAACTCATACCCAACCCATATTTCATAAAAAGTCAAAAAGTGCACTTATTTAGATCATTCCAAACAACCCCTAACTTTTCAAAAATCATAAATTATTGTATAACGTTTTGAACATGAATCATATAAACATATCTTTACAATAACGTTACTCATAGTACTTGGTCGGATGATATACTCCAACGGATCAACCTACAAAAACATATCCAAGCACAAATCTCAAAATACATCCAATTTATTCAGTCGATTCTTAAATTGATTCGGTTCATTCGTTACTTATTTGTTAAGTTGTTTATACTCGTTCTTTAATTTCCTCCGTAAACATGATATATAATATGAGTTCAAAACATGTGTTAAAACTATGCAAATGAAGGCCCGGAGCTCAGAAAATGAAGAGAAAACAAAACCGAGAAATTGCTCTGAAAACTGCACGCGTGAAACCTCCACCGCATGAGCAATTTTAGCAGAAAAGCAACTTGGAATAGGGGAGGTTCGTCAAGATGCGGGCCTCAGTCAAGACGCAGATCTAGGTAAAACCAAATCAAAAATTTGTTCATGAAGTGAAACTTCCTCTTTTCAAAATCTATCTTAAAATCCATGATATCAAGTTTCAAAACTCACAAAAACAACTTGATTTTACCAGACCTAACTTTAAACAAAATCATAACTTTAAATCAAACCTCAATTTCCTTACAAAAGACTAAAGTTTTTAGAAACATTGTAGAATCAAGAAATACAACTTGAAGCTCAAGCTTAGATATAGAAATTCCTTTGAGAGGCCATGCAAGAAAACAAGTTTGTGATTATGATTTCATGAAATTATGTTATGCATGTTCAAAAGTCGAACTAATTCATACAATTCCTCTATTTTATGTTCAGAAGGGTTCTCAACATCAGGTTATACCATTAAACTCTTAATTAAACATGGTGTCTTCCTTAATTAAGCTTAAATTCAAGAGGATAGGAGTTTAGATGACTCAAATCTAAGAAATTGGAGAGAAATCCTACCTTAGAATGATGATTTATGGAGATCAAAGCTCCACTCTTCCTCAAGCTCTCCTCTTTTTCTTCTTCTTGGAGCTCTCTCTCTCTTTCTCTCTCTCGCTCCAGCAAGATATTTTTGTGGAGTCTAAGTCTAAGACTCTGTAACGGTCACGACCCAAACTTGCCCCTATAGGTTTAGCATCGTAACCGGCCAGTAATCTTTGGATTACCGAAGGCCTCTCAATGTATTAACATATAATAAGGTCATGGAGCAATAACATAAATATAAATGTCCAATGAGCTGTGCTGACTTATATGAAACAGAGTAATTTAAAACTTTATTTACATAGCCATAAGTCAACCATTAACATATTATACCACACACATTACAGTATCTTAAGTACAGCCAACATAATTAGATTAAGTCTCATACATAAATAGAACTAATCAAAACTTGAACCCAAGATACTTCGGGAACCTCCTCGTGAGGCACAAAGGTTGGCTGACAACAGAACAAAACTCCAGGCAAAAGCCTTCGGGCTCGAACTCCAGAATGCTCACCTATATACATATATATATACAAACAAAGGAGCTAAAGCCCATGAATAACATTAAGGTAAAGGGGTTAGTGAACTAATTCAACATTTCATACGATAAAAAGATCATAGCATAATCATAATCATATCGTAACATAATAATGGCATATCCCATAGAACATATCGAATATATCACATAACGCCTTCCGACTAGAGTAACCGGGTCCGACACCGATTAAACGATATCACCACAATGAAGTGGCTAACGAGATCTCAGAAATGTCATGGACCAAGATTTTTATGCCGCCCCCATGACTTGGGACTATCTATGGATGCCATAATAGATTTCAAACTTGGAATGTTCGCTCACGTAAACATATATCATTTTAGAAATCATAGCATATCTTATCTCATTTGGAACATAGTTTCATATAAACGTATCTTTACGATAACGCTACTCACAAAGGGTTCCAGATGGTCAATCACTTCTGACGTTGACCTACAATCACAAAGGCACATAACACAACGATCTCATCATTACACATGTACTTGGCCAACACGGCTTAGCTTTCATTACGTTGGTTCATGTTCATTCTTATCACAATGTTAGAACACACACACCCTTGCATTCTCTTAACTTAGCACGTTCATTTATTAGTGTGTTTCTAACCCATAACCTCATTACTATAGCTCAATTAAGGCTTAGGAATGCCTAAGATGCAATGAGGATGTCAAAACATGCCTTGAAACACTTAGGCAAAATTTCAGAATTTTAGTCCTCGCCGAAGAGGGTTTCTCGCCGAGCGGACATGCAAAACAATGTGAACTGTCGCTTGAGCGCACATACCTTCGCTCGAGCGATCTGCAAATGGCATGAAACTTCTGAGAGCTTGCAATTCACGCTCGAGCATACTTTTGGTCGCTCGAGCGGAGTACACGCTCGCAGAGTGGTCGCTCGAGCGAGAAATCCTTTGATCGAGCGTAGATGCAATTTCTGGAATTTCCATATTGCATCTCCAAGTTCAAAACTTGAGTTTAACCATCCAAAATACCTCTCTTGGGCCCCAAAACTTGGAATAACGTAGTAAGCTTGTAAAACATGATGAATTGAGGATCATTTCATAAAATCATGGCCCAAGAGTTTGTCAAAAACTCACATTTTCAACTTAAAACATGATAAATGCTCAAGAACACAACATGCAAGGATTTCTTTGAATTCAAACCCTCCAAAACATAATTAAACTTGATAATTTGATGGAAAACAAGACGAACTCATGGATTAAAGCAATAATATGGACATGCATGCAAGGATCTCCATGAAAACAACTTGAAACTTCATGATATGCACATGAATGCATGATTTAGTTCACTATTCAACTCCTCCAACTTAAATCTTGACTTTAAACCTCAAATCTTCATGAACCATGCAAGATAACACTTAAATGCATAAACCAAAGGAGGAATAATCTACCTTAGGCCTTGATTCTAGAGTATGGAAGCTCAATTTGTCAAGTTCTCTTCAATCTACCAAGTCTCCAAGCAAAACTAAGATAAAAACAAGTTTTCCTCTTCTCCTTGTCTCTGTAGTCGACTATAGCTCTCAAAAGGCTGATGAAAATGTTTGGTTGAATGAAAGAAGGCTCAAATAGATGGCTCTTGAATTAATCCACCAGTGACAATTTGGTAATTACGTGGACTAATGTGATTTAACTTTATTTAATCTAATTTAATCATACCAAATCATATTCTAGTTAAATATACCATAAAATCACATTAATTCTAGTGATCCTAAAACATTAATCAATTTCTGGTTCGGCCGCCGATAAGGCCTTCAATTTACAGTCTCAAACGTAAATCATGAACAGATAATTTAACAGTCAACAGGTAGAAAGCCAATTATGACGCAAATTATATATTAATCTCGTAATTCATTTTATTCACTTAATTAACATCCTGAATTACCGATTAGTAGCTAATTACGGGTCGGGGTTATTACAGTCTTCCCCCCTTAAAAGAGTTTGGTCCCCAAACTCGAGTTATCTTATATCAGAAAAACGACTCCAACTCTTTACAAGACAGGAGCATAACCATGCTCACAAATAGGCTCATAACTCAATTTTAACTTTAACTGTGTGCAGAGACAGAATCATAAATCATATACAGAAATTAAGGTTCATATTAATACAGAGTCTTATACACATTTAGATTTCAGTCTAGAACAGATTCAGATACATGTTCATTTTCACATTCTTGTCCAGATCATACATGGATGAACATTTCTTGCTCAAACATACGTGGTGCATTCATTAGCACTAACAGAGCAGAACAGAACGCATAAGCGTAACAGAACAGATACTGATTCACATACATATTTATAATCATTTGCATAATCAAACTTTGCACATAATCATATGTGGCACACCCTTTAGCCATCAAATTCATTTGGTCCAGAGACCCACATACATAGCCATGGTATTGTCACCCCCAGGCAAGGGCCATTACCACTAGATTCTTACCCCCATGTAGGTCATATGAACTAAGGGTGCCACAATACTTTTCAAAAGTTGAACATTCATTCAGTATGCAACACATAACATTTCAGAAAGCAAAACTTATTTCATGACATAGAACATAGCTATAGTTGCACACAACTTTACTGCATTAATATACACACTACTCACATCAAATACTTATCGGGGTTATAGATTGTACCAAATTCCATTTTCATAAGAAATTTTCCCTGTTATCAAATTGATTTATTTATTTTCGAGTCGATCATTTAGTTTTTTTTTTGTTCAATTCGATTTCGCTCCCAGATTCCATCACAAATACCCAAGTCATTCGGGTTATCCGAATACAAGGTAATTTTGTACAAGTTATCAGTAAACGGAATTCCGAAGTAACCATTCATATACTTTCCCGCCTCGCCACAGATTCAATCATACTATGTGTCGATATAGAAGCAGTCATACTGATTACATATACCCCCGGACAGTCAGAGTTTACAATCAAACTAGTCTGTTGTCAACAGATTCCATTAGTTTTGAAATACAGTAACCCAGAAGTAATCATTCTCCTTGCCAAACAAATTCGAGGTCATAACGGTAATACTGGGCAATTAATCACATGTCATATATACAGTATTCCCATATCTCCCAAGCATAAGGTACCGGATTTCATATTCACATAGTCTGCTACTGACGGTTCACATTCTTCCTAAGTGTTCAAGATTAATTCAATTTTTCATCTTGCCTGCTCTCTAACAACACAGCTTTGCCATTCCATCATAAGCAGTTCCCAATCTCCTATAGTGTAATCAAATCAGATAGCGGCTTTCAATAGGGGTCTCCTCAGATCAAATTAATAAAGGTTCTACTCGATCATCTCAAATGAAGTTCTACCCAGTCATATCAAGTAACAGTTCAAGCGTGAGTCATCAAACAGGAGTTCTATCAGTCAAACCAAGGTTTCATCAAACCACAGTTCTATCAGATTAAATCAGGTAACGGTTCTTTCTTTATCATTTCTGACGGGGTACAGTAGTTCTATAATAGTCAGTAGTTTTACAGTTGTTCTAAGTTCCTCGGTTCTCAAATCATGGCAGAGTTATGTATCTCAGTAGTTCATATCGAAGAGTTTAGGTCATACACAGTGTTACATTTCCCAAGTAAGTTCACATGTGGGTGCACATGTATATAATTATTCATATCGAAAGTAAACATCACAGTTAATATAGCGATTTTCCAACTAAGTTCATGTAAGCATAAGGTACACAATAGCAGATCGTTATACAGAAGTTTTAGATTGGTCATATAGTCATTAAAGCATAGGCTCACTGGTCTAGTCAACTGTCTAGTCAATGTTCAACAATCACAGTCCACCATTCAAAGGTCATCAACAAATAATCACTTCGATCATTCTGAGCAAAGGTATAGTCATATATATATATGTCCAGAGTCTAACAACCTTCCTAATACAGATGCACGAGTTCTATATACAGATAAACACAAATAGTTCCTCCAGATATGATAATTAAGGCAACAAGTCATAAGTCTACTCAGTCTAGATACAATGTAATTAGCCGACATTCCATGCAAAGGTCTAGATATATATATATGAGTTCAAACACGTTCCATATATAGTCAATACTAGTGTATCTCCATATTTAGCAGTTCAAGCACGCTCAACCAAGTTGGTTACAATAGTTTATAACAACCAGTAGATTTCAAAATGTTCATTAACCACAGTTCAATCCCATCAGTTCTAATGGTCTCACAAGCGAGGACATATATACATATACAGATACGAGTCTAAGATCAATTATCATTTAGGCATTCGCTCACAAATTCATAAGTAAGTTCATTCTTCCCAACCCATATAGGTTCTCAATTTCAGAATTCCTACACGGATCGATTCATATATACAATACGAGATTACGGGTTTAATCATTCAATGATGTCAGTCGACACATAACGGTTCAATTCTAGTCATGGTCATACACCCAGTTACAGTCAATCATAATGCGTTCCCGCGTTCAACAGTTCTAGCGTAGTTTAAAAGGTCACACTTAATAGTTCATATTAAATTTTCACAATACGGTACAAAGGTTTAACCCGACAAATTCCCACTGTTCACAAGTTCCAATGATTTCCAAGGCACAAGTGGTTCGTTCAGTTCACGAGGTTCAATTATCATGGGTTCATAATTCTAACAATTCAAATTACCCAATTAACATGACCACAATCTATACCATATCAAACTAAGAGACGCATGATTCACACACAATTTCCCATAAAACGATTGCACATAGTTAAAGTGATACCTGCGTTAGTCATTTCGATTTAGGCTTATTTGTTATTCGGACGAGTTCGTGGGCAAGATTTAGCCAAGTGCCCTTTTTGACCACATCTAAAACAAGCTCCTGACAAACGGCGGCAAATGCCCCAATGTTGTTTCCCACATTCTCTACAGACAGGTATATCTTTGTTCACATTACTCCTCTGACCTTCTTTGTTCACAGTTATTGCCCCGAATTTTTCAGTTGTAGAGGTCATCGAATTACCAGTCATTTCAACTTTTTGTTTCTTCTGTTTCATTCTTTCTGATTCAGTTGATTTGGATATTTTCAAAGTTGCTATGTTTGCTTCGGACATTAAGGCCCTATCAAGAACATCCACGTACTTTGGTAATTTTAAGATGCCAACTCGGTCATACACATCTAAGTCAAGCCCACCCTCAAATTTTCTAGCCTTTTTGTAGTCGGTGTCAATCATATGGGGTGTATAACGGGCTAACTCAGTAAATTTTGTTTCATATTCGGCCACAGTCATTTTGCCTTGTTTCAGTTGTATAAATTCAGATACTTTCCTATCTTGGATGCATTGGGAAAAATATTTTTCGAAGAAAATTTCTTTAAACCTATCCCATCTCACACTCTCATTATCATTTCGGACTAACATCCACCATCTCCTAGCTTCTTCTTTGAGTGTGAATGTTGCCAACAAAACTTTTTGTGCCTCAGTACACAGAAATACCTCAAATATTTTCTCAATCTCTAAAACCCAAGCCTCGGCTTTCAACGGGTCAATACCCCCCAGAAATTCAGGTGGTTTCATCTTATTGTATTTCTGTGTCAGTGTTATCATATCATAACTAACGGGTTCAAGTACACATGTTTGCCCTTGTTGTTGTTGTTTCAGATTTTCAGTTAAGGCTCCAACCATTTCCTCTAACCGGCTAATTCTAGCGTCAGAAGATTCAGATTCGTCTACATTCCTTGTCCTTTCTATTGATCTACACACAAATAGGGTAACCATTAACAGAGGGAAAGTCCTCACTGATTTCACATTTCATTTCATATCAGATGGTTTTACACTGCTAGTTCAGTTCAGATACAGTCACATGATTCCTTACTTTTATGCGTTCATGTTCACATAGATTCCACATTCAGTATTGAAATTAACATTACATGTTATTCCACTTAACTTCTTTGATCATGCACAAAGGTTTCATTTCAATTCATTTTCAGTTCAAATATGTTCATACACTTAAATATGATAATGCATTGTCCCTATTTCATTTCTAGGACATCCTATAGCTCATATGGACACGTGTGTGGGGTATAACTCGTGCTCTGATACTACTCGTCATTTAATTCAAACCCGCCGCCTATAGGTTTAAGATCGTGAATCGCCAGTAATCCTTGGATTACCAAGGCCTCAACATTAACATATAATAAGGGTCATGAAGCAATAACATAAATATAAATGTCCAATGAGCTGTGCTGACTTATATGAAACAGAGTAATTTTAAAACTTTATTTACATAGCCATAAGTCAACCATTAACATATTATACCACACACATTACAGTATCTTAAGTACAGCCAACATAATTAGATTAAGTCTCATACATAAATATAACTAATCAAAACTTGAACCCAAGACACTTCGAACCTCTCATGAGGCACAAAGGTTACCGACAATGTAGAACAAAACTCTGTGCAAAAGCCTTTGGGTTCGAACTCGTAATGCTCACCTATATACATATATATACAAACAAGCTAAAGCCCGTGAATAACATTAAGGTAAAGGGTTAGTGAACTAATTCAACATTTCATACGATAAAATAGATCATAGCATAATCATAATCATATCGTAACATAATAATGGCATATCCCATAGAACATATCGAACATATCACATAACGTCTTCCGACTAGAGTAACCGGTCCCGGACACCGATTAAACGCATATCACCACAATGAAGTGGCTAACGAGATCTCGTAAATGTCATGGACCCGCATTTTTATGCCGTCCCCCATGACTTGGGACTATCTATGGATGCCATAATAGATTTCAAACTTGGAATGTTCGTTCACAGAAACATATATCATTTCAGAAATCATAGCATATCTTATCTCATTTGGAACATAGTTTCATATAAACGTATCTTTACGATAACGTTACTCACAGTGGTTCCGTAGATGGTCAATCACTTCTCGGACGTTGACCTACAATCACAAAGGCACATAACACAACGTATCTCATCATTACACATGTACTTGGCCAACACGGCTTAGCTTTCATTACATTGGTTCATGTTCATTCTTATCACAATGTTAGAACACACACACACCCTTGTATTCTCTTAACTTAGCACGTTCATTCATTAGTGTGTTTCTAACCCATAACCTCATTACTATAGCTCAATTAAGGCTTAGGAATGCCTAAGATGCAATGAGGATGTCAAAACATGCCTTAAAACACTTAGGCAAAATTTCAGAATTTTAGGTCCTCGTTCGAGCGTAGGTTTCCTCACTCGAGCGGACATGCAAAACAATGCGAATCGCCGCCGAGCGACATACCTTCGCCGAGCGATCTCGCAAATGGCATGAAACTTCGAGCTTGCAATTCACGCCGAAGCTGCATTTTTGGTCGCCGAGTGAGTACACGCACGCAGAGTGGTCGCTCGAGCGAGAAATCCTTTGATCGAGCGTAGATGCAATTTCTGAAATTTCCATATTGCATCTCCAAGTTCAAAACTCGAGTTTAACCATCCAAAATACCTCTCTTGGGCCCCAAAACTTGGAATAACGTAGTAAACTTGTAAAACATGATGAATTGAGGATCATTTCATAAAATCATGGCCCAAGAGTTTGTCAAAAACTCACATTTTCAACTTAAAACATGATAAATGCTCAAGAACACAACATGCAAGGATTTCTTTGAATTCAAACCCTCCAAAACATAATTAAACTTGATAATTTGATGGAAAACAAGACGAACTCATGGATTAAAGCAATAATATGGACATACATGCAAGGATCTCCATGAAAATAACTTGAAACTTCATGATATGCACATGCATGCATGATTTAGCTCACTATTCAACTCCTCCAACTTAAATCTTGACTTTAAACCTCAAATCTTCATGAACCATGCAAGATAACACTTAAATGCATAAACTAAAGGAGGAATAATCTACCTTAGGCCTTGATTCTAGAGTATGGAAGCTCAATTTGTCACGTTCTCTTCAATCTACCAAGTCTCCAAGCAAAACCAAGATAAAAACAAGTTTTTCTCTTCTCCCTCTCTCTCTAGTCGACTATAGCTCTCAAAAGGCTGATGAAAATGTTTGGTTGAATGAAAGAAGGCTCAAATAGATGGCTCTTGAATTAATCCACCAGTGACAATTTGGTAATTACGTGGACTAATGTGATTTAACTTTATTTAATCTAATTTATTTATACCAAATCATATTCTAGTTAAATATACCATAAAATCACATTAATTCTAGTGATCCTAAAACATTAATCAATTTCTGGTTCGGCCGCCGATAAGGCCTTCAATTTACAGTCTCAAACGTAAATCATAAACAGATAATTTAACAGTCAACAGGTAGAAAGCCAATTATGACGCAAATTACATATTAATCTCGTAATTCATTTTATTCACTTAATTAACATCCTTAATTGCCGATTAGTAGCTAATTACGGGTCGGGGTTATTACAGTAACTAAGGCTTGGTTTGAGGTACACTAAATAATACAAAAAGTCAAAAAATCACTATTTTATTTAAGTCACATCATCTTATTTAAATCACATCACCTCTCTAACACATCACATCAAACCCAACCCAAATCCAACCCATATAAGCCAATAAGTCAAAAAGTGTACTTTTTTAGAACATCCCAAACCAACCCTAAGGCTCTTATATATATATATATATATAAGGATTGAATGAATTTAATTAAATCCAATTAATTAATTATGAATCAAATTTTTACTAAACTTGTCATTTGGCGATAAAAATTATTCTGATCACAAATATTTACTCAGTTTTGATTTCTAATGCCTCTAAAGCCCTCAATTTTCAGTTTAAAGTTGTAAGTTTAACAGGTCTTCCTATGAACAACAGATATCAATTCAAATTCTTATAATTCACTCCATTAGAGATGCAATTTCTCAACAAACACATAATCAATTAAAATATAAAAATTTAATTAAATGACTAATTAATCAAATGCATATCCTGGTCATTACAATAACCAACCATATAGTGGTATGAATTCATTATCAAATTAGCAAAAAAGCATATGGTTGGTGTATGTATATATAATGAAGTTAATGTTGTACCTTGCAAAGTAATAATTTCATATTCATACGAATGGCAAGAAATCAAATGCAAAAACAATGAAGGGTTCAAACAAATAAATGAGGACAAGTAGAGGGGTATAAATCAGTGTATTTGATTTTAGTTTTTGAATTTAATTTTTTAAAAATTGTGTTTTTTATTTTTCATTTCTTTTTGTTTTTAGTGAATATTTTTAAAATTTTAAACAATTTTTTTACTTTTTTAGATGCACCTTACTTAGACATATCTAAATAGAAAAATATTTGTGAAAAAATATTTTTAAAAATTAATAAATACACAAAAATATGAAAAATGTACTGAATTTTTATTTAATTTTTTGTATTTTTTGGTATTTAGTATATTTTTTAAAGATTTTTCTCACAAATATTATACTTTTTAAGTATATTTATGTTAGATGTATCTAAATATTAAAAAAAATTTAATTAAAATATTTAAAAAATTCATTGAAAACATTACGAAAAATAAAAAAGTAAAATTTTCTGAAAACTATTTTTTGAAAATTAAAACCAAACAAGTTGAATCTCGGGGGAGAGGGTTAGTAAATTATAAATATTAGGGAGACTTATTTATAAGTCATTTTTCAGACACTTATGGTAGGCTAAATCCTGTGTAATTTCTTATAGAGTCTCAAGTCCTATTTAGATAGGAATGTATTCCACAAGATCCTATATAAACATAACGTGACGTGACACCTATATAAACGTAACGTAACGTGACACCTACATAAACGTAACGTAACATGTCACGTTACGTCTCGCAAACTTAATGAGTTTTTATTTTTTTAAATTGAATGTGAAAATGTTGCTGGTTTATGTTGATGTCACGTTACGTTTCATATAAATATGATCTATGGTAACATTCATATAAATATAGGAAATTGAATGTTGCCATAGATCATAAGTGTCACATTACGTTTATGTAGGTGTCACGTTACGTTATGTTTATGTAAATATGATTTATAGATCATAGGTGTCACATTACGTTTATGTAGGTATCACGTTACGTTATGTTTATGTAGATATGATCTATAGGAAATTGAATGTTACCATAGATCATAGGTGTCATGTTACGTTTATGTAGGTGTCACATTATGTTACGTTTATGTAGATATGATCTATGATAACATGCAATTTCCTATATATTACATGTTACCATAGATCATAGGTGTCACGTTACGCTTACGACGTGTCGTTACATGCCACGCTTATATAGATACGATCTATGGTAACATTCAATTTCTTAAATATGATTTTACTATTATTTATGATATTAACAACTAATATTGAAGGTAAATGTGTCAACAAACTTTCCACAGGACTTATGGAACCATAAATTTTTTAGTAAGACCATATATAGCATAAGTTTCCTTAATAAGACTTATAAATAATTTTTTAAAAATATTATTTAACAAGATTAAATTGATATGTTTTAAGTATAATATAAAGCGAAATATAGAGAATAAGGGGTTGTTTGGAATGATCTGAATAAATATATTTTTTGTTTTTTTATAAAAAAATGTATAAAAAATAAAGAAGTAATGTAATAAAAAAAAAATAAAAAAATAATTATATTAGAGTTATCAAACTTAACTTAAGAGAGTATTAACAGTTACCCTATTTTAAAAATCATTGATTAATGATAGGTGGGGTTAGCTTAGGGGTATGTAAGAAAGGCAAAGAGAGTTTGATTGCGATAGAGATTGAGAGATAGGGAGAGTGAGCGTGCAATAAAAGCACAGCTGTCCTTAAGAGCATTTAATGCCGCCATTACTGACGGCCCCCTCATTTCCTCTTTCCCTTGAATTCTTCCCTTCCTCTCCCTACCACCACACCACCTCCTTCCATATGATATTTATAACTCTTCTCTCATTAATTACCCATTTAATATTATTTACAATACTTTAATATCAATATGAAAATTTATTATTTACTAGCATTTTTTAAAAATTCAAAATAATAATTGCCATTATTATCTTCTATATATACCCTCTATTCATATAACCCAACTCCATTTACTAAATAACTCCTATCCCTATAAATTCCGTCCATTTTCACCCTTCATTTCAACTCTCTCTCTCTCTCCATCTTCTTCGTCTTCTTCCTCTTCTTCTTCTCAATTGTTTCATCCAATTCCTCTTTGTGAGGAATGGCGGCTGACGTAAGCACTCTGGTTCGGATAATGAACGGCTACACGGAGGATCAGCCGGTGGGCAACGACTCCGGCGGCGGAAATCAACGGTGCTGATTACTCAGGACTTGCTTGGTGGGTGTTGTACTCTTGACTCCACAGAATTGGACCTCGACTTGCAAGTCCCTTCCGGCTGGGAAAAGCGTCTCGACTTAAAGGTGGGTTTTTTTTTTAAATTTTTTTATAACAATTCCACTCTCTTAATTTTGATTTTCTTGTTTGGTTATTTGGAAACCCTCATGACCAAGAAGAGAAAAACAAGGATTTTTTAAAACATTTTTGTGTTAATGCCTATGCTCTAATTCATGATCCATTTTTCCAACTGTTTGATATTCTCTCCTTCTCCATGAATATAATTATTGTTTTATCGTTTCAATTCTGGGTGTTTATTACTCGGATTCTCTGTTTGACCTAGTTTTTGAATTTAATTTGTTTTAATTTTGATTCATAATTTACAATTGATTCAGAATTTGTGATGATATGTATTTTACGACAATTTATTACTCATTAATTCAAATGCAACAATAAATTTGTTAATACCTTCAACAGTTGTTTTTATCATCATTAATTTGTCAACTTTCCCTCTTTGATCTCTTGTTGTATCTCTTTGTCTTCTCTCTCTGTGTCTTTTTTATGAACTTTTATTTATTTATTTGTTTATTTATTTATTATTTTGGGATAAAAACGCCTTTAAATAGATTGAATGCCATGAAATTTGTGTATCTTTATCCTCTTTATGAATTCATTAATTGCGAACGACAAGATATCTCCTTATTTTTATAGTTTTGACTTTGTTTGGGAATTTATTTTGAAAAATTAGAAATTAGTTTGACAAAAAGTTTGAATTTTCAAATATTATTTCTGCTCTAAAAAGGAGAGAATTTAATGGAAATAGTTCCATCATATTATTAGGCCTCATTTGAAAAGATTTTTTAACTCTTTATAAAAAAGTGTGTAGAAAAATAAATATATATAGTGATTTTTTTGACTAAAATATGTAGTTGTTAAACGGAATTTGGAGTGACTGCTGTGCAAGGGACGCACCGGCTACTGCTGTGCAGCCAAATGGATCCATTTCAAGGTTTATTTGGATGATTCGAACCGTTCACATTTTAAAATATATTGAGTAGAGTATATTTGTAAAAAATTAAGTTTATCGGATGTTGTTAACCCTTTGATCTACTCACATTTGTATATATAAAAATAAATAACAATTGTGATTTAAAGTATTAAAATAAATATAAATGTGAGTGGATGAAAATGTTAATGATATCCGATTAACTTGATTTTTTTTGGTATATTATACTTGATGTATTTTAAAATATGAATAGTTCGGATCATCAAAATGGACATTGTAATAAAAAATGTTAGAGATTCCAAAAGTTCTATCAAAATTTTTACATATGGGTGTGAGACTCACATATGTAAGACATTTGGTTGAAATTTTGATAGAACTTTTAAGATATGTAGCATTTCTCCTTTGAAATGGGCCCATTTGACTGCACAGTAGGGCCTCTGGGCAAGCCCCAAGTCCCACCAAACGAGGCCTTAGATTCTTGTTAACTTAAAAATCCATACGATCATATATAGGATTTGCTTGTATGATCATTTATTTGGGTCTCTCTTGGCTTATCAATCTCTATCTTCCAAATTCTTCAGAAACAGAGCAATTAATCCCTGTATTGTCTTTAGCAATTAATGCTTTGTTTGTATTGATGATAATAAAATCTTTTTAACTTCTCCCCCTTACTTTAACTACACAATTTTGTGTAATTATCAAAACCATTTATTCTAATTTTATTTTTTCTTATTTTTCTTATCTTTTTTTGACTCATAATTATTTTTATGATTACAGTCCGGAAAAGTTTACCTCCAAAGATGCAACTCTCCAAACACTTCGTCTGTATCATCAGACCATAATCACCAGTCCAATGAAACAGTTCCAAAGCTTCAAGATCTAAACTTCCCTCCATTGTCAAAACAGCCACTAAACCTCTTTGACGACACCAACTTAGACCTAAAGCTCGTTTCATCATCATCAATTACCAAAGCGTATGCACGCTTGATAAAGTAAAATCCGCACTTGAAAGAGCAGAGAAAGAAACAATCAAGAAGAGATCAATATCTATGTCAAAATCATTGTCCCCGCCTTCAAATTCATCATCTTCAATCAAAAAAACCGAAATGGATTACGAGGGGAAATTATCATCATTGTCATCATTTGCTGCTGGCTGCCCGAGTTGCTTGCTTTATGTGCTGATATCGAAAAACAACCCTAAGTGGCCTCCGTGTAAGACGATTGTTCCGTCACCAGTTATGACGAAGAAGCCCCGTATCGATCTTAATATATCAATATGAGAAGTTGAGGGTCATTTATGCTTGAATTCAATTAGTTTGATTTTTGTAAATGATAGAAGATAGTTTTGTAAGTGAAAGAATGGAATATATACGGGCTGGTGTACTCTACTGGAAATAGTAAAGCTCAGTTTTTATGGCTTTTCTCTAAATCATTTCAGTAATTGCTGTGATAGTAGTCATGTTGAAATTCTTCTCATCAATGTGATCGAAAACATAGCTCTTTTATTGTGGAAATTAGGTCTACTATTAAGGTCGATTTATCTTTCAGTCATTGAAAACTAAAATTGGCACAATATAGTAGGAGTGGCTATTTTATTGATGCTTTAGCATATTGGTTGTATTTTTCTTCATCTTCATAGTTGTGTTGTATGTAAACAATTGTTTCACATGCCCATAATATGATCATAGAACTGGATGCGACTCTCTCACATGGGGTGAGAGGAATCCATCTCATGTGAGAGAGTTGTGTTTAATTCTGTACCCCAATAAATGCCTTAAATGAGCCATGCATCTACATAAATTTTTTGTCAAAGGTTTGTGTTTTATTTTATGGGTTTTTCATGAAAAGCTAATCTATGACATGCATATCTATTGAAGCATTTCATTTATATATACACCTAACTCATAGTAAATGGAATTTATTTCTTTAAATATCCATAAAGGTGAATACCTACTGTCTCAGAAGAGTTTAATGTCTTTTTTTTAATAGTTTCAACCAATTTTCTTTGTGGGCAAATTCAATACAATGAGATCATGTTCTTCTGCATGTGATCAGTGGCTGAATCTTGAAGAAATATAAGTGGTTTCTGTTGTTTCTGAACCCTGATCTTAATATATGTAGTACTTTCTAGTTGCTGCTATTCATGGTTGTCTCTGGTTCTCATCAAGTCAAAAACTTAGAAAGTCAAATTGTATATATATATTTATTGACATTTATGAAAATATTTGACTCTTGAAAGTTGAAACCATAGCCAAAGTTCCAAAGTAAAAGAGTGAACTTTAACTTGAAACGGCATAGTAATAAACTCAAGCAATTCACTCTGCATTTATTTTACTTAAACATAACTCAATCACAGAACTCGATCCAGACCTACAAAAAAGTGGCATCAAACTTTTAAGAGAGTTTTATCCAGTTTTATGATTAGTAAAAAAAGCGATTGGAAGAGGAAACACAACAAAATGCATGAGATTTTCTGTTCTGATGTTCTTGTCTGAAACACTTTCTACCATAGGATCAATCTTGTTAGATGAGATGGTGTGACAAAAATGTCGTTTAGGAGATGGAAGGGGGAGAATCTAGAGTGGACAAAATAGGCCTGAGACTCCCTTTGAGGGATGACACTTGGTAGGAAAAAAAGTTATTGCCATGCCAATCATGGTACTAAAAGCAAAACTGATTGAAAAAAAGAGGGTAGTGCTAAAACACTAATGAAATTATTGGCAAGAGTGTAGTAGTAGTAGTAGTGTTGTTTATATGGGATGGGAAGGTGCACTAAATTATAGATACCAACGTCAATGTCTGACCCCTCCTCGGTCACTAAAACATTAGAGCCATCCTTTCAATCATCCTCAAAACTTAACTGAAGCTCTCTCAAATGTACGAATCTCCCTTTTGGCTCGTCAAACCATTTTATGATTCATAAATTAGGTAATCGAGATGAAAATAATTAATAGATTTTGTTAATTAGATTAATATATGTAAGTATAAATACTCCAATTAAACTATTAATACAGTTGAGTTTAAAGTTGGTTAGATATTCTTCAGGAAGTGATTACTTACCAAAGGGTTGACCTTAGCAGTTATAGTAATCAAGGCAGTCGACTTCTACCCCCAGCTGGGCTTGATTAAGATGTATTCTTTATTATTTTTTTTATTTTTTTGGGGGAGAGAAGAAAACTTAAGCCATAATTGATAATAAAGGGCAAAAAGAAAGAAATCGGAATTAAGGTGCCTCAAAATAGTTTCATGAAACGTCTATTCCATCTCATACTTGTTTGAGTCACTAGGTCCCACGCAAAATTTGTTTAGGACATGAGGTCCACATTTTGAGCTGAAATACTTTTTGAGACAGATATTTATCCTTGCACAACAAAAGAGAAATTTCTCTATTCTAATGGTTGTGGTAACAGAGAAATTTTTCTAAAGCTTAAGCTTACGCGAATTTATCAATGAGGTCAAAGCTGTGTTTTATTATGTGGTTGGTTCATGAAAAAATAAAGGTTAACTATTTGTGAAATTTCATCATGCACCTCTCATGTATGAGTCCATACACTTCTAATCCCATCAATTATAAAAAATTCGTCATTTTCACCAACTCCTACTGATTGTGAGAGAAGTGGGTTAAGTTTTGATAACTTTTTTTTTTTTTTTTTTAAAACGAAAATAAAATAAAATAAATAGAATAAAATAAAATAAATAAAATAAGTTGAACAAAGAAATTAGATTTTTATTTTTTTATTTATTATTTTTTTATATGTAAATAAAATAAGGAAATAAAAATAAATAAAGAAATAAAATTTGTACATTTATTTTTTTAAATTTTATTTTATTTGAAAAATTGTATAGAGTTTTAGAAGTTTCGTATATTTATTTTCCATTATTTCTTCAAGTATTCGGCTTTCTGTGATTGTTGAATGTTTTTATGGAGGAATGGGAAGAAGAAGAGGATGAAGAAGAAGCTCCTATGAAAGTCACCTTGAAGCTTTGGGAAAATATCACCTCTTGAATAACCTAGCCTCTCTTTTCTTGCAAATCAATTTCAGAACCCTAATCCAGCTTCATTCTTGCCTATTTATCCTTTTGCTGCCTTTCAAACATGTTTAAAACATCGGGCCCGTTTTCCAAGAAAAGTCAACGCACGTGTGAAAAAAGTCAACGCACGTGCGGAAAGCTGTTTTCTCTCCAAATTCTGTCTTTTTGCCCATTTTATGATCTAACTATGTATAACCTAATTGACATTAAACACACAAAATATATAGTTTGACAAGTAAGTAAAGTTAAGAGATCCTAATTAACGGTCTCAATGTTTTACAATTCGGCCTTAATCACTTACCTTGCTCCAGAACGGAGCATTTGCATGGTTTTTATAATTGAGGGGATCAAATTGTACCAATTTATAATTGAGGGAGTCTTGATGTAATTAACCCAAAAATAATTTATGACATGCAACTATTGAAATATTTCATTTATACATACATCTCCTAACACATAATAAATGGAATTTATTCTTTAGCAATCCATAGAGGTGTATATACCTACTGTCTCAGAAGAGTTTAATGTCTTTTTCTTTCTATTTTTTCCTTTTACAGCCAATTTTCTCTTGGGTGAATTCAACACAAATCAGATCATGTTCTGAATGGTTCAGTGGCTTTTGAAGTTTCTGATCAAAATATACTCTCCATCTGCTGCTTATTCGTGGATGTTTGGATGTTTGGTTCCCAGAAAGTCAAAACTTAGAAACTCATATTGTATAAATATTTATGATTATATTTTGACTCATGAAAACCATAGCCAAACTAAGAATAAGTTTTCTCGTAATGTGAATATCATTGCAAATTTACTGATAAACTGAAGTAATTTACTCTGGCAGAGAGAGAGAGAGAGAAAAAAATAAAAAAATAAAAAAAAGAAAAGTAAAAAGAATGAACCACCAATAGCCACAAAATATACACCAAAATTTTATATTTTATATTATATATATATATATATTATAGTATTAGAAGATAAATCACCATTACTATACTTTTTTATAATAAAAGTTAGGAGGGGAGATTTTTGTAGAGCATTTCCATCCATCTCTCTTCATATATTCTCAATGTGAGATTTATAGACTTTTATAAAATCCTCAAAGCTTCTATAACTACATCATTTACACTAAACTGGAAAATTGACAAAACCAAATTATAGTATGTGATCGATTTTAGTTCGCTTATTAGTAAAATTGAAAGGTTCTGCTCAGTTCTAATTTTTTTCTAAACAAACCACTTACTTTCTATTTCCACCACACAATGAGTCTCATTGTACAAAATCGTAGTGGTGTGAAATATGAGGGCAAAATAGATGAAACAAAGAATCTAGTCTTGACAAAAATAGGCCTTGAATAGTGTAAGGGTTTTCCCAGCCTTTTAATAACTTTGGAAGCAAAAAGTTATTGCCGTGCCAATCATGATACCAAAGCAAGTGTTTGATGAAAGTCATCAAAACCCCGAATAAATATAATAGTCATCATAATATTATTATCATCAAGAAAATGTATTAAATTATAGATAACGACATGGATGTTTGACCTCTCCACTTGAAATAGTATTCTCGATACAATATTAGATTAGAGCCAACCAGCTAGCTGGAGAGAGAACCAAACCATCGAGCTCTCTCAAATGTCCAAACCAAACCATTGAGCTTGAGGTTGGTTTCTTTGCCCACCGGAACTAATTGTCTTGCCTTCAATTAATTAGATCAATAGTTAAGATTACTCCAAATTATCAACAAAAAAGTTAATCAAGGCAGTCCACTTCTACCCCCAGCTGGACTTGAAAAAAAACTTATCAACAAATTTTGTTTTTTTGATGATGGTAGTGATGATGGAGGCAGTGATACAAGCTTCAATTAATGTTTGTAGATTGAAATCTCCATCTCCATGATAATATATTAAATAAAAAAGAAGTCCTGCCAAAGAAAAGTATGGGAGTTCTGTTTGGGGACTATGTTTTCCTGGCTGGAATAAGATTCAAAGTTAGCAATTTCATGGTTTGCCATTTGCTGTCCATAACACATTGACATGTCTCGTCTTTCCTTTTTTACATGTGGATTACTAATTAATATTTGGCATCTCAATAGTCATATCTATGTTTCTTCCACAGAAAATTATTATATTTCTTTTTAACTCGAAAGTTGTGTTTGGATCTTAAATTTAGAAAGGATTTTGTGAAGAAAAAAATGAATAAAATTGGAACCTTTTTTTTCTGCACAAATTCCTCCTCTCTTTTTTTTTTTTCATTTCATAAATGCATTAGCAAATATTAAAGATCCAAACACAATTAAATTTTCTTCAATAATAAATATGGTTTCTAAATACATGTTAGAATTAAAAGAATTGTGAAGAAAAACAGCCTTTAAAAATGTCCAGATAATTAATGGAAAGCCCATTAATTTAAGAAAGTGACATGTAACGTTTCTAATTCCATCCAGTTTCTGAAATTTTTGATTGCTCTTCAAGGGTTGTCCTTTATTTCCAAGGACCTCAAGTTACATTAATTGATTATATGTACTATATATAATTCTGCTTATATATATATATATATATTTTATCTTGTGCCTCTCTCTACTAACTTTTTTAGCAGGTTATAAATGTTGTGACACACATAAATGAATGAAATGAAAGCAGTGTCTACCTAAACTTTATATTTTTTAAAATTAAAAGAAAAAACTATTTTTCATGTTCAATATATGGCATTTACTTTAGCAATTTATTTATATACCTAACAGGTTAGCACCCAATAAATGAGAAAATTGCATGATATGGTACGATCTTTAAAGTGGCACATAATAGGTACCAGCACCGGTACTTCAGTTTTGGGTCCAAATCCTATTTTTATTTATGAATTACCAGTTTCACAAATCCAATTATTTTGCTAGGATTTGATTTTCCTGAATAATTTGGAAAACTATTTCTTGGTCGGATAATTATTAGTGTATTCATTTTATTTTTTATCAAACTAAATATAAGAATAAATATTTAATATATAATTTTATTTTAGCCAATCAAATGCTACCATAAATGTGATGTGATTTGATTGGATTCCGTTTTGTAAATTTGTTAACTTCCTGGACATGATTGCCTCGTTTATTAGTTAAAAAGTTAAAATATCATTATAAGTTGTCATATCACTCTCTTTATTTTTTTATGTATCTTTTTATAAAAAATATAAAAAATTACTAAAATAACCTATTTCTAAATGAATGAAACAAATGAAACATAATAATACCTAGTTCAGACCCTATATTTAATTTAAAGCTACAAAGTTCGGTTTCTTCTATTTTATTGGCTTGGATACATTTAGGTTGATTGATCTGCTCTTATTTGAATTGATTCTTAAATGAATTGGTGTATTGTGTTGGTAAAGATTTTGTTTTAACTAATAAAGTTAGTTCAGTTAGTTATTCTTATATATTTTTGAAAAATGTTTAAAACTCCCATTTTTTGAAGATTCTCACGATCCCTTTTGAATCTTCTCCATTGATGTATGTATGAGACACACTCATATATGTGTGGGCCCACACCATCAATGGTGGAGATCCAAATGAGTTGTGGGGTTTCTAAAAAATGGAATCAAGGTGCTATAAGAATTTTTTGTTGTATTAATTTGATTATTTTCTTCAATTATAAGTTCTTTCGAGTAGTGGTTGTTAGATTTCTAATTACGTGTTTAGTTATAATTATTTAGTAATTATTTTTATATTTATAATAAATTTCATACTGTGTTAAAAATAATAATAATAATTGATGTTTTGAGTCTAATAATAATACGATAACTATTGTAGCACGAACTCTAGGGTTAGAATTCCTTGGTATTAGGTGAAACAAAAAATTAGGTGAAGCCAAGGTCGGGTAAACAACACAAAAAATCAAAAAAGCTTTGTATTTAGGTTGATATCAAAGAACACTGACTTTTCCATTGAAGCAATTAATCTAATATTAGACATTAAAGAGCAAGAGTAAGACTTAACTGTATGTGGTCCCCACCTAATGTATTGTAGTTGGTGTGCTTAGCGGAGATTTCAATACTTATATTTGGCATTAACCATGATTGCATGATTCCTAAGGCCTCTTGGGTACTGGGCTTTTAGCAATGTTTGTGTGTTTGTAACGAAAGTTAAAAGTTAATTTTTTTGTGTATTTAAAAATATTTGAGAAGTTGGTTTTTAACTATTAGTGAAATTACAATTCTATCACTCATGGGTCAAAATAGGCTATATAAGTGAAATTGTAAATATTTTAAATTGAATAGGGGGTAGTTTGATCATTTTATTGTAATTTGATAATATAAACAAATATTAATAAAAAAAATCAAAAATAATTTTTTACCAACTTTCCAAATCACTTGTCTGAAAAAGCCAAAAACTTGATTAAAAGTTAAAAAATCACTTTTTACCATTTTCTCAAAGCACCTGGAAATGAGATTAGGCTTTTTGATTCTCATTTTAGCATTTTAGATGAAGTAAAGGATACAATGACAATACTTGTGGTATTATCGCTAGAATAGTAACATAGGTACATGTAACTGCAAGTTTAATAGTCGGCCAAATTTCACTTACATATCATATGCAATGTTTGGTGGAAAGTTATTAAATATTATTATGTAATATTATTTATGTAATTCTTTTGATTAATGAAATATCGCTAAATACAATCAAGTGACTTACTATTTATTTCCGAATTACTTAACAATATTAATTCAACATATTGTACCAATAAATTTTTTGATTACATGATTAATTTAAAACATTGTAGATAGGACTTGGGGTAGGGGAGTACTTTCTCTTATCAACAGAGAGAGAGAGAGAGCCCACAAGCAACCACGAAGGGGCTTTCGGATCCAACTTTAACTTGTTACATGTTAGCATCACTCCTTAAAGTCATTATAAATATATATGACTGCATTCAATGGTTGCTTGGTTGGTTTACCTCATCATTAATTAATTTCAGCTAATTAATTGCATTTAAGATATTCATCTGTCCATGAAAGCTCCTAAGCAACCATAAAAGATAAGGACCCATTTGGACAGACATGGATATAAACATTGGACATGTCTTTTTTATATATATTTTCCAATATTTTCGCAACATGATTTTCAACACAGTTTTATTAGGGCATGGACTGCTTCTTTGATATGCTTGATTTGTACATTTTCTATGTCAAAATTATAAGAATTGTCATACGGTTAATTAATTTTGGATTGTAAATTATTTTAACCATTTTAACACACAATTTTCCTACCTAGCTAAAAAAAAAAAACTACTCAAAATTAAAATGAGTGAACAAAATTCATTTGAAATTTAACTTACAATACACTAAAAAGTTTATATTTACTCTCTACACTGCACTTTCTAAATAAATTCTAGCTAAATTTTATAAGCTACTAGAATTATATAAACGACAAATTGACTAATGGGTCTGATCCACGAGTTAGAATCACTATACCTAAGTAAGAGTTTAGAAATTAAACTCTTTGCACTCATATATAGTTGTTATTCACTTTATATTTATTTCGATATTAGTTTGAGCAGATAATTGCATAGGAAAAGTAAAGTGAAAGAAAATGTATTGAAATATAAACTGATTGCAATTTTGTGAATTTTATTAATTGTACTAGAAAGATAGACATATAAATTAGAGAGGGTTTGTAGATGCACAAAGACAAGCAAATATACAGTTTTTTTTTTTTAAAACCTCCATTGATTTCTTTTGAGATCTGTGACTTTATATTAACAAGCATTTAAATGCACAGCACTTTAGTCATGATCATACGGCTCAAGGATTTAAATATAAGCAATTATTTCATTCAATAGTAGTTGTCAATCTCTAAATTTCCTGGTTCCTGGTGGTTTTGTATAAATGGCAATGGCAAAGTGATAGGAAATATATGGATGGTGTCCCATAAATGTTTGAAAATAGCACTTACCTAAATTTCATCGAAAGAGATGTTCCATTCTTTTCTATTCTATGGTTGCTTCATGGAGACAAATATAGGGCAATTTGTGGGAGTGGTTCATTTCTTTACCTAACCCACCATTAATGACATTAATATGTTTTGTCATAACGCTTCAAAATGTTGCTTATAAACTGTCAAAGTGTGTTTAAACACTTGATATGCACATAACATATTCATTTTCTCAACCACCCATCAACACCACAAGGAAAGAACTTTAAAAAATGATAAATAATAATAAGTGTCTCTTATGCTGTGTTTAGTTGTGAGATTTGAGGAGGGATTTAGAAAGGAAAATAGAAAAGGTAGGTGAAATATAAATAAAATATACCTCTATTTCACCTAGTTTCACACACATTTTCTCTTTCCCTTTTCAAATTACTCCCCAAATCCCCTAACTAAACATAACCTTAAGGCATTATTTAATGTTGGAAATTGTTTCAAAATATGTAAAATTTTTAAAAAATATATTGATTTCAATAAAATTATATTGAATTTAGTAAAAAGTGCATTGCATTGTTTAATTTTTTTGTCTTTTACTTGTATCTTAAGAACACTTGTTAGCAAAATCCATTATAATAATCACACGTATTTGTCTCACATTTGTGTTCTATTTTATGAAAATATTATGTGTTCCTAAATATAATTGAAAATAAATAAATAAATTGTTTAGCACACATATTAGGAAAGAAAAGAATCAAGACTATTGATTTAATAGCCAATAGGAGTAGCTAGAAATTGTAATTTTGAATCCCATTTCATTCCACGATCTCATTATTCTTTTGTTACAAGCACGATCAACATGACAAGTGAAGCAATGACTAAATTTAATTACAAATTACTATTATTATTATTATTATTTGGGTGTATTGTTAAGTTTGGTCTTTATAGTTTTAATTGTATTTATTATATCATTTAATTTTTTACATTGTGTCAATTTATTTATTAAAATTGGAGGCCAACACCTTAATTCAATCATTTTGAGGAGAGTGAATAGACTAATTAGCCTCTTGATTTTAGTTAAATTTTTAAAAGAACATTATAAATTGAATTAAATTAACACAATATGAAAAATATAAAGATAAAATTGATGCAATTAGAATTACAAATACTCTGACACCAAAAGAACTATGAGCATTTTTTTTTTTGTTGGGGTGAAAAATTACAAATATAAATTCAGATGCAAATTATACAAGCCACAGCAATGCAATAAAAATTAGCTAGGCAGGAATGGAATAGTCATGTTATTGAAGTTTTTTTTTTTTTTTTCGAACAACGTTATTGAAGATTTTGGTTTAAATTTTTTTGTAATAATTGTATTTGTGGTTTAAATGTACAAATACAATTATTACAAAAAATTTATAAAAAAAAATGGTTATTTGATTATTGAATCGGAAACGAGAGTCTGTACTTCCTAACACAAAAAGTGGAATATTGATGTGGAGAAGTATTGGTGGGATTGAAACAAACACGATCTCATCTAAGAATTTAATAATAATAATAATAAAGAGTGATAAATTAAAAGAATTATAAAATTAATATAATTATATTTAGACTTATTATTTTAAAAATTATTTTTATATAATATTTAATTATAAAATATTTTTGCTGCATCAGTTTAGTCATAAATTTCATATGAATAGAATTAGAAAACAAAAATAAAAATAAAAAGATAAATCGTTGGTGGCCGCCTGTGCCTAATACGTCTACCCTCATACCATTTAATTCAAATGGTTGGTGAGCTGCAATTAATTAAGTTGCTAAAGTGATGGGACTACAAGTCGATCTCCACCGTGAAAATTTAACGATCTTATTACAGTTCAAAGGTCAAATAAAACCTTTAATAATAATAATAATAATTTAAGATTATTTCATCAATACAATTGTATACATGTGAAAATTCTGTTATTTCTCTCTCTCTCCAAATGTGGGTGTTTGTTTCAACTTTTCAAAATTAACTTATAGCTTTTAACTTTGAAAAAGTTATTTTGAACTGTTTGGTTAAACTTATTTCAAACAGTTTCTGATTCTAACAGCTTATTTTAACTCAAAAAAATTGATTCTGAGAAGTTCGCCACCCTCGCTTCGATTATCATTGTAGACATGTTAATTTATGGTTATACTCTTAGATTTTTTTTATTTTTTTAAAAATAAAAAAAGACCCAAATGGACTATAGATTATTAATTGACACTAATTAATTAATTGACACTAATTAATTAATTGAAAAAATGAAATAATTTTATATTAATTGATTTATAATTAAAAAATGGAAATAATAATCTATATGAAAAAATAAAAATAAGCCATTAATTGACACTAATTAATTAATTGAAAAAAATGAAATAATTTTATACTAACTGATTTATAATGAAAAAATGGAAATAATAATCTATATGAAAAAATGAAAATAAGCCATTAATTGACACTAATTAATTAATTGAAAAAATGAAATAATTTTATACTAACTGATTTATAATGAAAAAATGGAAATAATAATCTATATGAAAAAATGAAAATAAGCCATTAATTGACACTAATTAATTTATAATGAAAAAATGAAATAATTTTATACTAATTGATTTATAATGAAAAATTGGAAATAATAATTTATAATGAAAAAATGAAAATAAGCCATTAATTGACACTAATTAATTTATAATGAAAAAATGAAATAATTTTATACTAATTGATTTATAATGAAAAATTGGGAATAATAATTTATAATGAAAAAGTGAAAATAAGCCATTAATTGACACTAATTAATTTATAATGAAAAAATGACATAATTTTATACTAGTTGATTTATAATGAAAAAATGAAAATAATAATTTATGGAATACTAATAATATTAACTTTTATTCACAAAATAATTTTTTTTAAAAATTAAAACTGAAAAAAATGACAAAATAATCATTTTTATATTATATAAGGGTAAAAAGGACAATTACATATCAAAAAATTATTTTACAACTTATCAACCAAACACTACTCTGCTGCTTAAATTCATAATGTCACAGCTGTACTAAATAGGTTAACAGCTTATATTCACAATTATAAGTTATAATCTGTTAAGTTATAATTTATAATCACTTTTTCACAGTTCTACCAAACGGGCCAAAATCAATTATTGAAATCATGTATTTTGTTTGGGCCTATTGTGGTTTTTCCCAACTCCTGTAGCCCAATTCACATGGGCATTAAATTTGAACTTTATATTTCATTAGACTGTAGTTGGGCCTATTTTTTGCAACTACCATGTGGCCCAATTTACATGGGTAGTGAACCTTCTACCAAAAAAATTTACATTCGGCCCAGACAAGATGAAGCCTTTGGGTCCTTGATAAGAGAGAGCTGTGCTGGTCAGGATTCCATCCTCGTTTGGCCCACAAAAAAATTTAGAAACGTTGGGCCTTTGTTAAGTGCTTGTAAAATATACACCAAGGGGTTAGTTCAATGGTAAAGCCTTTGAATTTCTAGCTCAAAGCTTGGGTTTGAGTTTTTGTAACCTCTTATTGAGATTAAACATATTTCTTAGTGTCTAGAGCAGTGAGGGCCTTAACTTCGGCCTCGACATATATTGTAGATGCACTGCGAGTGCTAATGGACAATATTCTGTACACTTAAACAATTATGTAACCAATCTGCATATCTATTTTAAGTACCTTAAAAAAAAATGTAAAATATAGAAGCCATGCAATGCATATGATGAGACGACATAATAAACCGAAGTTGTACATTGAATAAAAATATATCAAAAGAAAAATAAATTTTTACAAAAGTTATTTGTATAAAAATTGGAACATAAATTAGCTGAATTTAGACTATTCCGTTGTAGCTGTATTTAGATGTAGTCTCTCTCCTTTTTTTGTCCTAATAATTTTCAAATAAATGATTTTTTTTTTTTTTTAGACTCGTACTTGTATTCATTTTTTTTTTTTTTACATACAAATGTGTGAAATGATATTTTATAATTATCAAATCAATTTACAAAATCTTAATCATAATTTATGGTCCAAAAAAGTAGAATCCTTGATAAGCTCATGGGGGCCAAACTACAGGTCCAAATCCACTATTGTGGGCTGGATAGAAACTTATCTTTGGAAATCTTAAATAAAAGAAATCATTTTAAAATAATGTGACCGAAAATAAAAGGATTAAAAAATATTTATAATTGATACGTGTTTATAAATAATATAGGCAGAGCAGGAAGCTAACGTTGCGGAGTCCCCGGTAACATGTGTTGACACCATGGGCGCCGCACAACTATGATTGAGGAACAATATATAAAAAGAATAATACAGTTCATCATCCATGCTATAATAAGAAAAGTTAAAATAGTATAAAATCTTTTACAAGTGGAATAGGATCTCTTTTAGGAATGATGAGTCATGTCATGTGTTATCATTTTTCATAATTGATTGATTCTTCCTTCTATCTCACTCCATAATTTTTCTTTGTGCTACCCGTTTAGCCTTTTTCTCAGATCTCTGTGTCTTATTAGTCAAATATTATTTTTTTTTTTTAAAACACACACACAAACTAACAACATAGCATAAATACCTTGGCCTCTTCAAAAATAATTGTATACTTACATACAGTGATGATGAAGAAGAAGAAAAAAACAAGAGAAAAGAAGGAGCTAGTTGGAGAGGGGTAAGCATGTGCATGCATGGGGCGCCAATCAAGGACATTTTTAATAAATAACGGTCTTGAATAACCAACCCCCCAACCCCCTAATCATCAATATCGCGTCCTATGTGAGCTCTCTCTCTCTCTCTCTCTCTCTCTGATTTATTTACATATGATATTCTATTCTCTCTGATTTTGCTGTCATATCTTCTACGTGCTTGTACAGTTGCATATAAATAATGGTTACGGTAAGGCAAGCTGTTAACAGCTTACTTTCACATGGCTCGCACAACTTGAAAAGATTTAGTGGGATGGGAAAACATAAAAATGCACAGTTTAGCAAAGTAATTATTTAGTGGTTTCGGAACACTTGGTGACATTATCAACATAGTTCTGATTGCGTGTTGAAAAAATATTATATATAAATCTACTTGCTAAATGTTTTTAAATCCAATAATGTATTACTAAAATGATTATTTGTTAATTAGAGAAAATATGAGGGAGATAATTGTCTTAAATATTTTAATTGATTCTCATATCATTGAGTTTAGAAAGTACTCATTTTTTTTATTAGAATAGTACTACTGTAAAAAATATTATAAATTGGACAATCTGACTCATCTTTATTAAATATTTAAGAAACAAACGATGAGTTTAATAAATTTTTCTAGAGTATATATAACAACATTCATGAACAGAACTTCATGTTTTGGGTGTCCCTTAGGTGTTAATCTAACAACTAATAATCACCGATGGAATGAGACTAATTTATTATTCCTTGAATTGAAGTGTGTTTTTGTTGGATTGTGATCCTCTCCATTGCACATTTGTAATAAAGAGGTTCCATTACATCATCCAATGATAAGTATGATCATTTTTTAAAAATTTAAATTAATTATAAATTTATATTCTTATTTCATAGTCATAGTCATTAATGTAATGAAAATTCTTCATTAATGAAGAAATCAAAGTCCGAGATTCACTGGTAGTTACAAATGGAATATTGTTGAATTAAAAATAAATAATTAGTTGATCGTACTTAAATATATATAAATATAGATAGTAGGTGACATCAAAAGAAGGATTGCTAACGAGAGTAACAAACCAACCATTAAATAAAAAAACATTATGACAGAAAGGAGATGGAGGAGCATATATTGGATTTAGGATAAACAGATACTTTAATCTAGCTAGCTAGCTAACTTTCATACAATACTCATACTCTCTCAAAAAAGCATATATAACTCTCACATTTCACCAACGAATCTCTTTCCCTTTCAACAATTTAACATTGTTTTTTCAGTTAGCTGGATAATATTCTTCTTTATTGCTTTTGTGCCTATTAAATGTACATATTCCCCTTTTCTCGTTTCTTTCTTTCTCTTTTAATGGTGTGTTTGATTGAGGAATTTGGACAGGGATTTGGAGAGAGAAAGGAAAAAAGTGTGTGAAATTAGGTGAAATGTGAGTATATTTTATTCACATTTCACCTAACTTTTCCTTTTCTCTTTTCAAATCCCTCCTTAAATTTCCCAACTAAACATAGCGTAAATATTTTTAAAAGTACGACTATTTTATTAGATCTTCTCATCGTCACCATGTTTACTTGTTATCAACTATACACCATAGCTCAATATGTAAGGCGGGTAATAGCATTAACCAATTTTTAATTCTAATTTTAAAAAAAAAACAACTAATTTTAACTTGAGATTTTCTAATATTCTAATTATTATTATAATTTTTGGTACTTTATAGGATATTGTTTAAGTAATAGGTTAGATTAGCGCAATCAGACATTGAATGTTTGTCTATAAACTCGAATTTAAAACCTCTCGCGCTAGAAACCTAGATATACAACACTTGAGCCAAGCTCAATTTCAATTAGCAACCTAATTAGATGACTTACAACAAAATAATAATAATAATAATACATGCCCAGAATTTATATCCAAAAATATTAATTTGTGATCAAGATTATATATGAACTGCATAATACACCATTTCAATCTTAACCCTCCACTTTCATTATGGGTAATTTTCATGGTATTTTTTTTTTTTTTTTTGTGGTGGTTTTTGGAGTATTCCCAAAGCAATATATCGATAATTGAACTTTTACACCATTGTACATGTGACAAGGCTGAAATAAGTTAAAAGAGTCTAGACTTTAGATGATATAGAGAATTGTGTTTAGGGGTCCACTAATTGAAAAGATAATCTCATCTTAGATCTAGTAAGCAAAGAGACAAGACTAAAGTTGCTTCAGTTAACCAAAGACATTATTCATTAATTTCATCATTGCGTTGTGTAGATCATGCTGTATACATATAATTGTTCTGGTTACTTGCAATTTCAAACTAGTGCGTGCTATACAAACTAAATTTGCACATAAAAATAACACTACATAGATAATTATGTCTCTCATTTATATCTGTTTATTGGAAATAAATAAAAAAAGCTCTTAAGTGTGTGGTTTATGATAATTACAAAAATGTCATTGATATGCATTCGGTATAACTTTTTCATATACAATTTTATATATTTATATATTTATAACATTTCTTTTCAATTTTGAAGTATAGACTAAAGATTTGTCAAAAGAAGATGGAATGGTGTTGATATTCCAGTTCCAGCTCAAGCTCATACAGTTCAAGCTCCAGTTCAAGCTCATATGACTGCACCAGTTCAAGGAGTTCAAGGAGCTGAGTTGCAGTCTCATTGTGGCATTCTTGTGCTGCTGCCTCATGAGAATATCTCTTCAGTCAGTTAGATGGTTAGACAGTTATCAGTAGGTTGTTAGATAGTTAGAGATAGTTAGAATAGTTACTTAGCCTCTGATTGGTATATATAGAGTAGAGAATGATATGTGTAAAGTGTGAAGAAAGAGATTATGAAATAATATTGGTTTCAGTTTTTTTGATGGTATCAGAGCACTAGTCTCTCACGAGTTCCTGATCCATGGCAACTTCATTTTCTCTATCTTTATCTATTTTTTCTTTTTCAATTCCTTCAAATTTAACTTTGCTAATCTTCAATCTTTCATCATTTGTCACTGTAAAGCTTGATGGATCCAACTTTATCATCTGGAAGACTCAATTGTCTAATATTCTCAGAGCTACTAATCTCATCGGTTTTGTTGATGGTTCAACACCATGTCATACTCACAATTACAGATTCAACAGGAACAGAGGTTTCTAATCCAGATCTTCTTCAATGGCGTATGATCGATGCTCATCTGTTAAGCTGTATCATTTGTACATTTATACCACCAATCTATTCTACTATGCTTCAGTTCCAATACTGTTATGAGATCTGGTCTTCTCTTCACAAGAGATTTACATCTCTTTCTAGATCTCATATTGATTTACATCTCTTTCTAGATCTCATATTCATCAATTGAAGAACACGTTGAATCTTGCTTCCAAGAAATCTGATACGATGGAGGAGCATCTTTCAAAGATCAAGGCCTTAGTTAGTCAATTAGCACTTGAGCTGACAATTCGTGCTTGAGTTGACACAATTACTATGGATGGTCTATCATCTCTACTGTGTTCTGAAGCAATCCATTTGGAAGCTAAGCACAAGAAGGTTGCAGAACCAACTGCTGTTTTCTCTTCTGTTAAAGGATTTGTTACTTCTTCTTTATGTGCACCAAATTTCAATTATTCTAGAGAAAGATCTTCCTATAGAGGTAAAAGAGGTGGTCGAAATTCTGGATCTTATAGAGGCAATGGTGGATATTACAACAACAACAGAGGCAAAGGAAAAAATTTCAATCAGGTTTATTCTACTCAAGGTTGTCAAATTTGTGGAGGATTAAGTCATTCTGCATTGGATTGTTGGCATCGCATGGATCCTTAATTTCATTCATCTTCAAATGCTTTTTCTCACTCTCCATTCTCCCAATTCTCTTATTCTCAACAACCTAGAGCTCTTTTTGCTTCTTCTTTACCTGGTTCCAATGTTTCTTTCTCACATTTGTCTCAGGCTTCTACAGATTTTCAGTCTAGTCCTTAGTACTTAGACTCTGCAACCACTGACCACATTACTAATGATCTAAGTCATCTTAGTAGCTATCAGTCTTATCCAGGCTCAGATCACATTACCATAGGTGATGGAAATTCGATTCCAATTCAGAATACTGGTAAAGGTCTCCTTACTACCCCTCATTATTCTTTTAAACTTAATAATGTTCTTCATGCTGATTCTATGTCATCTAATCTTGTTTCTGTTCAAAAGTTGGCTCAGGATAATAATTGTACCATTAGTTTTGATGAAGACAAGTTTGTGATTCAAGACAAAGTTACAAAGAACATTCTTCACCAAATATCTAATCTTAATGGATTATATCATTTTCTTCCATCAGTTAATCACACATCATCATCTGCTGTCATTGTTGCTCAAACCACAGCACCACTCACATTTGTTGCTCATTCTGCACAAGATTCTTTTGTTACCAATTCATTACCTACTTCTAGTATTGTTTGGCATAATAGACTAGGCCATCCTAGTAGTTTGAAATTTCAACATCTTGTTCCTGATTTGCAGCTTACTTCAAATAAATTTGTCACTTCACTTGATTGTATTGATTGCTGTGTTGCTAAGAGTCATCGATTTCCTTTTCATTTGTCTAACTCATCTGTTAATAAACCTCTTTCCCTAATACATAGTGATGTTTGGGGGCCATTTGACTCTACCTCTAATTCAAATATTATGTTCTTTTTGTGGATGAATTTAACAAACTTACCTGGTTGTATCCTTTAGCTTATAAAAGTGAAGTGTATGATAAGTTTCTTGAGTTCAATGCTTATGTAGAAAACCAATTCTCTATTTCACTTAAGATTCTTAGAATTGATGATGGCACTACGTAATAGTAAGATGAAGGCTTTCACTACAGCTCAAGGTATTGTGCATCAACATTTTTGCCCATATACACCACCACAAAATGGTGTGGTTAAGAGAAAAGATCGACATCTCACTAAAGTTGCTATAGCCCTATTACATCACTCTTCAGTTCTTCTCCAGTTTTAGTTTGATGCTCTTACTTGTGCTACTTATCTGGTTAACAGATTGCCTTCTTCTAAGCTAGGCCACAAAACTCCTTTTGAAGTCTTGTTTCATCATTTTCCAGATTTTTCACTTCTAAGAACCTTTGGATGTCAGTGCTTTCCTTGGTTAAAACCTTATACATCTATTAAATTACATCCTAAATCCATTGAATGTGTGTTTTTAGGCTATCATCCCTTTGCTAAGGATTATAGATGCCTTGATCCAATTTTTGGTAAAATTTACCTATCTCGACATGTTGTGTTTAATAAACATGTGTTCCCTTTTTCTGTTTCCACATCTACTCTCAATTTTCTTCCATCTGTTTCTTCTTTACCTCAGATTTAGTCTTTTTTCTGGTCTTCTCCAGTTTCTTCTTCTTCTCTTTTAGCTGTCAACAACACTTCTTCTTCTTCACTATCTGATATTTCTTCTCCAACTGAGTCAGTCTCTTTGCCTCTGGTTTCTCCTCTTATTAACCCTACTATTCCAATTCAATATCTCTCTGTTCATTTGCCTTTGGTTTCTCATACTATTTCTCATTCTTCTGCTCTATTTTCTTTCAATCTTCATCCCATGGTTACCAAATCTAAAGCTGCTGCTCTATCCTCTGTCAAAACTTCTTCTGTGTCTGATTCTGATTCCACTATTGAGCCTTCCTCTCATAGAGAGGCTGTAGCTTAACTTTTTGCGCTCTTTTCGGAAGACGACTGTCCATACAGTATCGAACTCCCACGGTTCTGAATCTGATCTCACAAGTGCAATGTGCAATAGATAAACACCAAAGAGTCCAAATCTGGCAAATCTTTTAGAAAATCGATTTTGAATCAAATTGTCAAAAATAGACTATTTTGCCAGATACAGAGTCGCCACTTAAATATTTTTAAAAAATTTAGGAAACCTATGATTCGTGCCAAAGGCCACGTGTCCGTCATCACCAAGATTGTCTTGGCTCGGGAACTTAGGTACAAGAGGGGAAGGTCATAAATTGAGCACCTCCACTTACCCGAATCAAAAGATCGACCTCTACTAATCATGATGCGATTCTTATCTACATTAAATGTTCTTGTTTCGATTTATTAGACTAACTTTACTATGTGATGCGCACACAAGTATAGACTATTTTGTCAAAATTGGAACATTTGATTTCATGTTTATTTTTTAAAAGAGTTTGTAAATTTGCCACTTTGAAAAAGTGGACTCAAATATACATTAATCAAATTATCCCAATTCAAGCAACTAGCTTTCATCCACAGGCATTTAAATAGTTTATCATTTAAGCACTTAGCCTTATGGTGAACATGCTTTGACATGGCAATACTAGCATTCAAATGCGATTATGATAAAGCAAATAAAAACTCACCTAGTATTCTAAGCCAAAAAAGATGGTAGAGTTAGAATAATGCATGATCCTAACTATGCAATATGACTAATGCAACACATGCGATATGCAATTACTAGACTCGGCTACTAATATGGCATATGAATCAATTTGATATTATGCGGTCTAAGCACGTATTCAAAAAATATATTAACTAACAATGCAAGTTAGAATGATGCGCCGAGCTTAATGCATGTGAGACAATGTATGCAAGGCATGAGAAATGCTAAACGAAACATGATGCCCTAAACTAACCATCATAAGCAGGTAAATAAAAAGGAGAAAGACGTGGGATTAGAAGACATACACATTATTACAATTATGCCATCGCGCAGGAGGGTCTGAATAAACTAATTAGCTAAGTTAATTAACTAGCTATTACAAAATGAATTAGCTAATTATTACAACAACAAATAAACTAACTATGCTAGCTAGTTATTACAAAACCAATAATTAATTAACTAATTAACTATTCTATGGAACTAACTAATTAACTACACTAATTAATTAATTACAAATAACTAATTAATTACAACATGAATACAACATGAAATAAGTAATTAAGCTAACTAATCAGTCCTGGGAAGCGAGGAATGCTCGCATGCACGATTTCCACCGAATAACACCGATTCTCTTGCCAGAATGTACATTTGCACAAGAAAACATATTTTACCTCGATCTCTGCTCCAAAAAAGGTTCTTTGCTCAATTTGACAAAAGTGGTTGGCAAGCCAGAAGTGGTGGTCGGCTGGCCACAAATGGTAGCCTGCTGGCCACTAAAGCTTGGTTCCTTTTACTGCAATAGAAAGCATACAGAGCACAAACATGCTATTCTCAAGATATGTTTGTATACCTTACCCCTCCTTATCATCAAAACAGCTCAAAGGAGTGGCAAGCTCAATTAGAAAGTCATCAATCGATGCAATTTCATTGCATGATGGCCTATGAACCAATGTGTACAATTTCAATAAATGCATAATAAAAAACTCTCAAACCTCCTCCCTATCATGGATTGATCGAGGGAAGTGGTTGATATTGACTCTTGAACCGTTTACATCGCTAGCAAATATGAAACAACTCAAGACTCAATGGGTTCAATTAACGTCCCATTGAACCCAAGTTGCTTTTATTATCTTGTATCACCTTTAGTCCCAATTTAGTACTTCATTTTAATTACCAACTATTCCTTAGTTAATTGAGTCCAAAAGTGAGCTTTAAGTCCTCTAATAGAAAGGAATACCAAACCAAGTGTTTGTTTTAGGCATGAGAAAAGTGTCATGCCGTTGGTAATGAACCCCCAAAGAGATTAAACCATTAAGCACAGCACCTCAATCTCATGCTTAAACAAACAACTAGTTTGAAACAACTTTCAAAGCAAAGAAAAAAATCAAGAAAGGAGAAAGGTTGCAGAGGTGATTAAACATGAACACAAGTATGGAAAGTAGGAAATAAATGCTATCAACTCAAATAGGTTGGTGGCTAAGGCCTAAACCACCAAGCCTATGGGGACTATTACACTACAAACATGCTAGACAAAGATCAAATGTAATAAAAAACTAAAAACAGTACTAAAATAGTCCTAAAACATGCTGGAATTAAGACAAAAATAGCTAGAACAATAAGCTAAAACACGAGCAAGTTAAACTAGTAAACAAACACAAGGAGGGAGGCTAACCTCCATTTTTGAGACTTCAAAACATGATTTTTGCCTCTGAAAAAACTCTGATATTCAGTGGTAAAAAGCTCCAAAAAAAAAAAATTTGAGAAAAGAATGGAAAACACAAGGGTAAAAGCTTAGAGAGCAAGGTTCAAAGAAGGGTGATTAAACCCTCCACCTTGTATAGCTTTAAACCACAAGTTTCAACCCATAAAAATAGATAATAAAGAGCTTAAAAACAGCATGGAGAACAAGTGGTATAGAGATGGTACAAAAACACTAGAAGATAGACCTCTTGAAAATGAATGCTTCTTTGAGTTACAAACCACCAATTTCACACTCTCAATTGCCTTAAGAGTTCAAATTCAAGCTTAAATCACCTTAGCAAGAAGCTGTCTAGGTTTGGTTTAGAGTGTTTACGCAAAGGCTATGCAAGTTGTAAGAGAAAGAGAGAATTGTAGAGAGAGGAATTCTTCAAAAATATTTTCTCACTCCTAAATCTTTCTAACCTTGAAACCAAGAGAGAAGGTCAAGTATATATAGAAAACATGTGCCTTAGGTTGAAAATATTTATATACAAATAGCGGGTGCAATGTGGAAACAGTTGGCAAAAAATATCTATAAAAATATACTTTTTGACACTAGTGGCATGCTGGCCACTATTATTAGTGGTCAGCAGGCCACTAAGGGGGACACTTGGAAGGCCAAAACACTCAAAATGGCCAAATTTTGCACAACTAGCCGGCATATCACTAAAAGTGGCCGGCCACAAAAATCTGCTTCTAGGCTCGATTTCAAACAGGCATATCTCCCTCATTTGGACTCGGTTTTAGGTCATCATTGAGTCTAAATTGAAGTCCCGGAAGTCTACTTTCCAAGTGGTAGCCTCACATCAAAATTCTAAGTGTTAAAAGAGATATTCCTATTTTAGTGAAGGCTGCTTATTTCTATCCTATTAGATTGATGCCCAACTTCCTCCTTTACTAGTTTTCTTTCATCTCCTCCTATTTCTCTCAACTCCAAACCTTTAAATAAGATGGTTTTAAAGATTTTTCATAGAGTTCACCTCCCTTCCATTTATTTTCACTTTGTTCTTACTCAGTTTATGGAAAAGTGCAATTTTTAACGAAATGCGAATCTTGGAACATAGTAGAAACATTTTCAAAAATATTTTGAAAGAGAGAGTTTTAAGATCTAAAATAGTTTTGGTCAAAAATAGGGTGTAAGCAGGGGCAGAGTCAAAAAATTAGGTTAGAAGGGGGCACTTATTAATTATAATTTTTTATTTAAAAAAAATTCATAAGGAACATTAAGCCTGCGTTTGGTTGTGTTTTGTAAATGTGATTTGAGAGTATGAGTTGTATTTTAAATTTGTGGGTTGTAAAATTATGATTTTAGTGTAGAAAATTTGTTTGGTTATGATTTTTAAATAGAGTGTTGAATTGTGTTTTGAAGATACATTTTGAATTAAGTTTTGAAAGTTTGATGTGACATGTGAAAGGTGAAAATTTGTTTGGTGATGTGTTTTGAAAATAGTTTTCAAAACTTAATTCAACCAATAATTTATTATCAAACACACAACTCATATATCGATATCCATATTTTTTATCAACAATAATAGTCAATCTATTTTTAAAATATTGAAATTAAAATTGATTTTTTGTCAATTATTTTTTTTTTGTAATTTTTGAATAATTGTTTTTTGAAATAATTTTTTCATTTTAAAATAAACCTATGTCAATTATTTTACGCCAATTAATTTTTCTATCAATTCATTTGTAAAATCGTTTTTAATTTTTTCTAACATTTTGTTAAAGTCAACAACTTTTGAAAATACATATTAATAAAGAAGGTATAAATATACTAAGTTTAATATTTTAAAATACAAATCATAACGTAAATCTTACAAAAACAGTATCAATTTTTTTTCCATTTATTACATGTTATGAATTTCGTCCAGATGTGATAACATAAATGCAATGCATTATTATGGTCCGTGTTGAGCTCATGTAATTGTGGGGCTTAACATACGAAATGACTATTATGCCCCTCTTCCCTTAAATGGAAACTGGTTACATAGAACAAAATATAAAGGGTAAGATAGTAATTTCACTTACTTACTACCTACCCCCTATTGTTTCATAGCTGTGTGTTCAACATTGAGGTAAAGAAAAAAGAGAGGATGCAGCTGTGTACTCAGTACACGGATGTGATATCATTAAAAAAGTAATAATATTTAACAAATAAAAAGTAAATAAAAAAAAATACAACATGAACCTTTTGAACCTCACCATTTCTATTAAATCTGAATCTCATTCTGTTTACCACACCAACTTTACCATCTCAGAAACACCTTCTCCAGTTACATCAGAGAACAAAAATTAGAGAAATAGAGCATATCCACCATCTCATTAAGTCCTCCTTCTTCACTTCCATAATTTACAAGTTAGTTTTGATGCCAGTTCATCTTCATATTAGCTTCAGACATTAGCTTTAGAGGGAGGGGAAGAGGAGGACAACCGGGCGATCATCCCAGTGGTCCACCGGCCGGTTATCCCGCGGGACATTCGGCCGGTCATCCCGGCCCAGTCACCGTTCCACCTCCGTATCTGTTGGCTTTGTTTCATATCTGTTCCATTTTCATCTGTTATATTTTCTGATTTTTGTTCTAATTTTGTCACACTATCATTTATTTTTCTGATTATCAGTTTCTAAGTTATAATAAACTGTATGAAACAAACCCAATATAAATTAGAAATGTCATTCTCTATGATTTTTTTTTTTTTTGTACAAAAATCTGTTTCTATGGTATCTGCCTAATTAAATTTTGTTACCAAATTTTTCTATATTTATTTTTTACATAAAAATAAGTTTGTATGCACAAAAATGTACTAATGGTTGATATATTTTTTATACATTTTTCTTATCTCTTATATGTTTTAATATACAATTTTCTTTCACTTTTACAGTCATCATGCCAAGAACAATCATGCGAAGAACAAAACGAACCAGGCCCAAACTTGGTGAATCCTTAAAGCCTGTATCACCACCACAACAACAATATGATGGCTATCCAAATAATGATTTTGCAACATATCATCATGAACAAGCCTATGAACATTTCATTACTCGACCAATTGTTACGGGGAGAAACGTAAAACTACCTTCTCAATATGATTCACTCTTACTTGGCAAATTAGATACAACGGGATGGTTACCATTAAATAATTTACCAAATAAGATATATCCCCGTCTTCTACGATTATTTTATGTTCACTTGACACCGTGACCAACAAAATGAACCGCTCAGTCTTACCTCTTATGTTAAGGGGAAAACAATCACACTCTCTCTCCGTTGTTTTGCACAAATTATTGGAGTCGAAATAGGAGATTTATAATGTTATTTTCAAAATGAGTCTGCCTTAGAAAAAATTGTTGATGATGTCAGTCAGATTTATACTACAATTTGTGACAACCGATTTAGCGGCACTAATTTAAAAGTTAGCCATTTAAAACCTCACCTTCATATTCTCCATCGATGGATAGTTGAAAATGTCACTCCTAAAAAAGGACATTATAATCGTGTTTCATGTTTTCAAATTTACTTGTTATATTGTTTTGAAATTGGACAAAAATTATATTTATGCTTTATATTACTAAAAGAAATGATGATTGCAAAATTTGAAACTCTGAGTGGCCGGTCACTACCTTTTGGAGCTTTGTTGACCATAATTTTCAAAGCCCATGATGTGAACCTTAAAGGTGAATGATGGATCAGAATCACTTCACCAATTTCTGAGTATACACTGACCGAAATTTGGTGGTCTTGACACCTTGATGGGCTCTATCAATCTTGAAAATGAACCAATACCTGATGAGGAAGAACCCAATGACAATGCCATGCAACCACATGAATAACCTCATTACTGGACTGATTATTTAGCCTTGGAACAAGAACGGTACAATCAGCGCTTACAATGGGAACAACAAATGGCTAATTAGCTCAATACATTGGGTACTCGGTTCGACGAATTTGGTACTCGGTTTGATGAAATTGCCACCGCTCAGAACTCACTAATTCATAAATTTGGTGAGTTAGTGTAGTTCGAGAGCGTCTTGAGCCCGACAAAGAACCGCATTGATCAGATTGACTATTGAGTCACTCAACTATACCATCAGCATTTCCCTCCACCTTCAACACCACCTGACAATGATGCCTAACTTGTTCAAAAATCAAGTAAAATGGTTCACAGATATGGTGATTATATTTTTTTTCCCTTTTCTTGTTTTGGTTATTTGTTTCCTTCTTTTGTTTTGATTGTTTTACTGTTGTTATTTTGTTATAAACTTTTCTATTCACGTACTTAATAACAACGAGGGTTTTTTTTTGGAAGTATTTAATTACACAATTGTAATGTTATAACGATGCAAAAAGATTATGCATTGAAAAAATTATTTGTACAAAATTTAATAAATAGTACTTCATAAATGTCTATGAAATCCTTCATTTGAATAAAATGAATAAAAATTAAACAATTATTAAATAATTTGTCTGCACCAATTAATAGAAAAAATTAAATTAATGTTAAAATGAAATAAAACAAGTTACAATTTAATAATAGCGTGTACCAAAAAAAAAAAATTTAATAATAAACATTTTTTTTTAAATGAAAAGGAAAAAAAAAAGTTAATATAAACTTATGTACAGAAAATTAAAAAGAATATCCCAGCGTTTACACAAATTAGACACCCTTACTTGAAGATGTACCCCAGCGAATTTTTACACATTCTTCATATAAAATCATATTTTGCTATAAAATCGGGTGATATAAAACAATAAAATATAATTTAATTTTTTATTTTATTTTATTTTATTTATTATTATTTTTATTGTTATTATTATTATGCTTTAGTTTTTATTTGTTTTATTTTTATTCATAAAATACTTTTTATTTTTATTTGTTACACTTTTAAATGGTCAAGTCATCACTACCACCAACCACCACCCACCACCCACCACCCACCTCCCACGCCACCACCACTTGCTACCACCACCCCTCTGCCACGACCACCTACCAGCCAGCTGCCACCCACCAGCACTCACCCACCACCACCACCACCCACCCACCACCCATCTGCCACCACCACATTTAATTTGATAACAACATATTTATTTATGAAAGTTACTAAGAAGTCAGTAAATCACAGAAATGATGGTTGGGCGAAGTTATATAGTAACGGTGTCATAATGACTGAAATTAGTAAAATAATTACACATTTACAACTAGTAGTCAGTACGATATTCACTTGCCTTGTTCACATCCATTTTCTATTGATGGTGAACATGATTTTGCCACATAGCAGTAGCAATTGCATCCCTAACGTTCGATTGGGATGTTAACCCATGCTGTGACATGTCAACATAGTCAGCTTGGTCTCTAACAAGGCCGTCTGCTTTTGTTTCTGCGGCCATTTCATTATCAGCTTCCATAAAGAATGGATCCATAGCTGCATGCAAACGGATCCAATTGTGCAATACACAATATGCAATCACAAGAGGCCCTTGTCGTGTAGACTTGTAATTTGGCATGGACCGCAATATTGGGAAGCGCTTTTTAAAAACACCAAATGTTTTTTCTATGACATTGCGTAATGACGAATGTCGATGGTTAAACAATTCCTTAAGTCCTGCATAACGATGGCCGCGAAACTCTTGCAAGTGATACCATTGAGACCGAAATGGGGCAAGAAATCCAAGCATGTTCGTGAAACCAGCATCAACTAAATAGTACTTGCCTACATGTAAATAATGAATACACAGTTCCGTCAATTGATATGTACAAAAACAGACAAGGAAATAAGTGTACCGTATGTTATTCAGGGACAGTCACCATTGGGTGGGTGTGGAAACTGTAGATCAGCTCGTGTAATAGAGTCAACCAGAATAGCGTTGTCGTGAGCGCTACCTTCCCATCCAGAATTAATAAATGTGAACAACATATCGAAGTCGCAAGCTGCGAGTACATTTTGCGATGGTGTTGCTTTTCGACCGTGGAATGTATTTTGACTTGAAGCAGGGACCCATACATCCACCAATGTGCCATCAATAACACCGACACAATCCTAATTGACAGATATTTGTTTCATATTAAAAGCGAAACGAACTTCGATATTACTTTCATAATTAAAAAAAATAATATTTATTAACCCTTATTGATATGAACAAACTTACAAGACAATCATACTGTTCGTACCTTGAACCAGGGAAAAAACCTCCTGTCATTTAAAATTTTTCACGGTATGTCCTCTAGGTTACGTGGTTTGATAACCGATGATGAAAGCTTGCACAATGCCCGCATAACAATTTTTATGTGCCAACAAATTGTTTCCGTGGAGTGTTGAAATCTTTCTGCCATTATTCGATGGCGATCATTTTGTGCAAAAGTGTATAAAAAAATTCCAAGTGATTCTTCCACACTGATATGTATATGTTCAGTATCGATAAAGCCATTATGGAGTAAAGTGTCTTTCAATAAAATGAATGTTTGTGCATCCATTCGCATAACGTTCATCATTGTTTCTGGATGTCTATTTAATAAGCCGAAGATGTAATCATCACCTCTGAATGGACACGTTCACTGCGGTTGGCGACTACTTGACGCGTTGATATGGCCATGCATTAAAACAATCATCAAAAAATCCATAAAATCATCAACAACCTCATCCTTCTCTGATGAGAGCTCCATTGTATTGTTTTCTCTGTCGGATACCATATGGTTTTGTCTACATCACAGTAAAAGGATAATTAAATAATATGTTATTCATGCTGTAACAGTTAGCATTATTGGTGAAACAGTAAAATTCAGAGGAGAACAAAATTTATTTAATACATTGTGATATTATAATAACAAAACATAGTTTTAATATAACAAAAAACACTTAAAAGTAGTACGGCATGTTGTTTGATTGTTTCTAACCTCATCTCTCAACATATTTATTAATTTTGTTTCAATTCTGGGCGTCCACATTTTGGTGTTCTCATTGTCATCGGAATTATTTCCATCCATCTATAAACATACAAATTATATTTAAACTGGTTTGAAGGAGAACACAGATAAAGGAAAAAGAACAGATGATTTTATTTAGAAGAAAAAAGTACGTAGTAGATTAATTAAATTTAAATAGCATAAATATAACCACAAAAAAAAACATTCAAATAGCAGAAATATAACCATAAATAATAAAAAAAAATCAGTTAACATTGTATTTAAATAGTAGGAAACAAATCAGTAAAAGAAAAATTAAGGAAAAAAAATCAGTAAAAAAGCCCGGTAGGTTCAAACAGTTGAGGGGAGGACCGATAGGTTCAAACCATTAAGGAAGAAACGGAAAATGGGAAGACAAAACCGGAAGAGGTGGGAGGACCAGGTGGAAGACCTGCGGGTCGATCGGTGGGATGACTTGGGATGACCGCCGGTGTCCAAAACCTTCTTTGCTTGAGTCTGATCGATGAAAGGTTCAAATAGTTCATAATTTAAAATAACAACCGATCTAAAATGGAAAATACGCCTCTACAATTTCTCATAAACCATTTAGGAATTTATTTCAACTTCTCCGAAATCATTTATACATAACAGATGAATGATTTACTAACTATTCTTGAAGAACAAAAAAGTTGAAACAGTTCAGGATGAAGAATGAAGAATGAAATCATTTATCGACTCGTCTGAAATCATTTTCAGATAACAGATGAAGAATGAAGGATTTATTTACCAGATTAGTGGGAGTTGAATAGTTGTCGCCGGTGATGGAATGTGTATACTGATTGAATGTGCCACTGTTTGCTCGTCGGATTCGATAATAAATTTGATAAATTTGACCTGAAAAAAAAATAAAAATAAATTAGGATGAATTTCTCAAATAATTTCCCTATAAGAAAATATGTAAATAAATTTGTGAGTAATTTCACCTCGCAGTCGTCGTTGTTTGGTTGCCCATAATAAAAATCGTCCACAATGCACAAATCGTAACTCAGTCGATTAGTGAAATATTATACCAGTATAGAGCGGGTTAGGTGGATTCATTATTTATAAAATGAGTCTGACTTCTGAAACCCACTCGTGATGAATCTGAAGTACGGATGTTTGATACAGAGAAGCCACCCGTGATGAATCTGAAGGGTGATGTAGATGAGGTTCATGTGAAAGTTGCGAGAGCGATGAAGAAGGCGAAGCGTTGAAAGGGAGATACAAGCTGCCAAATGATTTTTCAAAATGTAATTTGAATTAACATGGGGAATCAACTTTTGAGCGTCGTATCCAAGCGTCATCTTGGCGAGCTCACGTGTTGAAAATTGATTTGAATTAACAACCAAGCGAGCCTTAAGATAATAATCATTTCACGAGATAAATTGAAAAATAAAAAATTACATATTCATTATTAATAAGAACAAATCAAAATTCTATAATAGTGTGGAATAGCTCGGTGTGGGACGATGATATAAGTTTGTAATTTTAACACAAAAAATTATGGATCAAAATTCCTAATTTTAATTTAAAAAATAAAAACACATCATTTATAGTACAAATTATTATAAAATCTATTTAATTTTTATTTGACAAAAAATATTAAAGAGATGACATTGCTTATAAATAATGTATTTTGAATGAAAATTATTAAACAGTCTTAGAATATCATATGGCGTTACCTAGGTGATGCTTAAAGTATAGAAAATCACAAATCACACTAAGTGGTATGTCAATTACTTGAAAATAATGAGTTCATTATATCTAATCTATAATATTTTTCGTTACACTATTGATTTAAACTACTACATAAATAATAACACATAGTATTCCCAAAGTATCAAATAACTATTTTTTGTGAACAATATAATAAATCATTAACCAAAGAACATGTTAAGAAAAAAAAATACATTTTATACTTGATAAAAAAATAAAAAATAAAAAAAATGCAAAAGCGAGGAGGGCACGTGACCCTCTTAGCCCCATGTTGCCTCGTACTTTGGGTGTAATGTTGGGATTTAGAAGCTTTTCTTCTTTGAAGAAATCGAACATTTGCACAACATAACTTTCATCATCAAGTGATCAATCGATGGCGTCCAAGTCTTAGCTAGTAAAAATTGAGTATTCTGAAGCTCTTCTCATTCCCATTTGGAAAAAGCGATGTTAGATGAATTCAGGCTCTTGAAATAGCATACTTGGTCCATTGTTCCTCTTTTCTTGGCAAAGCGCTATAGCCTATAAATGGGTGTTTAGAATCAAGAGAAACTCTGATGGCACTGTTGCTAGGCATAAGGCTAGGTTGGTTGCCAAGGGTTATCTCCAACAAAAAGGCATTGATTACCAAGAAACATTCAGTCCAGTGGCCAAGCTTCCTACTATTCGTATCCTCTTATGTATAGCTTTACATTATAAATGGCCTATTAAACAATTAGACATATCCAATGCTTTTCTTAATGGTATGCTTGAAGAGGAAATCTATATGTTACAACCTCCAGGGTTTGAGAGCTCTTCTCAGTCCAGTTATGTCTGTAAACTTCACAAAGCTTTGTATGGACTTAAGCAAGCTCCAAGAGCCTAGTACTCTACCTTTTCCTCCTTCTTGATTTCTCAACGTTTTGTTAATATCAAGTGTGATTCTTCTCAGTTCATTCAGAAGACATCATCTACCTTTACTGGTCTTCTAGTGTATGTAGATAACATTTTAATCACTGGTAGTGATACTAAGCATATTCAGACTCTTGTTACTCAAATGCACCAAGTGTTTTCCATGAAAGAACTTGGCCCCATATCCTATTTTCTAGATATATCTGTTGAACCCCCAGCATCTGGTTATGTTTTATCTCAACCAAAATATGCTCAAGACATTCTTCATAAAGTTGGGATGATGGATTGTAAACCTTGTTCTTCTCCCCTTGCTGTCAAACTTGCTGTGTCTCCTACTTCTGATACTCTCTTTGCAAATCTAACTCTGTATCACAATGTGGTTGATGCTTTGCAACACTTAACCATCACCAGGCTTGACTTGTCTTTTGCAGTCACTCAATTATGTCAACATATGCGAACACCTACTAATGCTCATTTCTTTGCAGTTGAGAGGGTTCTTCGATTTGTTAATGGTGCTCTCAATCATGGTTTCACCACCACTCATAGTTCTTTTGACCTTCATGCTTATTCTGACTCCAGCTAGGCTGGGGATGTCCTTGACAGAAAATCTACCTTTGGTTATTGTGTGTTTCTGGGGTCTAATCTCATCTCTTAGTCTGCCAAGAAACAGGCTACAGTATCTCGGTCCTCCACTGAGACTGAGTACAGATCTTTGGCCCATACTGTTGCAGAACTTGCTTGGCTTTCTCCATGATTTTTGTATTGCTTCTTCTACTGTGCCTTTGCTCTGGTGTGATAATGTTTCTGCCATTGCTCTGGTTTATAATCCTGTCTTTCATTCTAGATCCGAATATATTGAGGTCGACTATTATTTTGTGAGAGATCATGTTCTTGCCAAACATCTTGTCTTGCATTATGTTTCTACCATTGAACAACTTGTTAATATCTTCACCAAACCATTATCCGTCTCTCGCTTTTCCTATTCTAAGGACAAGCTTATGGAGGTTTCACCTTCCCTTTGCTTAAGGGGGAATGTTGACATTCCAATTCCAGTTCCAGTTCAAGCTTATATGACTGCAGCAGTTGAAGGAGTTGAGTTGCGGTCTCATTGTGGCATTCCTGTGCTGCTGCCTCATGAGAACATCTCTTCAGTCGGTTAGATGGTTAGACAGTTATCAGTAGGCTGTTAGATAGTTAGAGATAGCTAGAATAGTTAGTTAACCTTTGATTTGTATATATAGAGTAGAGAATGATATGTGTAAAGTGTGGAGAAAGAGATTATGATATAATATTGGTTTCAGTTTTTCTTCAAATGGGCATCTGAATATTGTCATACAATAACCACCAAACCAATTATTTGCTTTGAGAAATCCATACGGTAGCTCATTATTCTTTATTATTCAGTATGGCATTTTCAAAAATTGAATTTAAAGAAATAATAATAATCATTAGAGGTAAGACTTGTATACACCCTCGTACTTTGTTCACATTAATACCAAAATAAATTAATAAGAGAAAAGTAGACGAATCAAAAATTTTGAAAAATATTAAAGAGTCAAACTTTGATGAACATATAAACAAATTACAAAGAGTTAAAGTCGAGAACATGATACAGCAGTCTCATGAGTAGACGAGCAAGAGATACATGATCATCACAACATTGAATTTTGCTTAGACTTTAATCTTATCTAATAATAATAGCTCAGCTTCTCGGTCGTATTTTCACAATAATTAAGCAGAAGAATAAAAAATTAGGCACTAATCGGGGGGCTGTTGGCTTGGCATCATGGGAGATTGAAAATGCCAATTGTCAGTTCTAAGTGTCGATTCCGGACATAGTATCTAGACTGGGTCCATTGGATGTTTATATCAACTCTTTAATCAAGTGATTTTAATCATCGTAATGCTTTTTAGTACACATATATATTTCATTGTTCAAAGCCATATAAAAGGACGATTCTCCCACTATAGCTATCGTCCAAGATCTTAAATTTGCAACCCTTCAACCTACTCCTATATTAAATAGTCATATATATATATGTATATATCATTACCTTCAAGGATTTAAATCAGTGTTATAAATTTTCTAAGTACATGAATAAACCTGGTTTTTATGACAAATGGAAAATGTTTGATGGAAATTTAAATATTGCTCCCTAGTCCTCTTTTCTTTTTCTTTCTTGTTTTTTTTTTTTTTAATATATAAATAAAATAAATTTTAAAAAAATGGGCGTCCAATATATGCCTTCATGCACACCTAAAATTGTTATGTCAATGCCGAGAAAAGTTAGGGATCATGAAAATTCTTTCATGAAAATGATCATGGAAGAGTTATGATCATTAGATTTCCTTGATTAGTGTGTGGTGCTTTATTCTAAGTGTAATCCAAGGGTCACAAAGCTTTCTTAATTATTTTCATAAAAGATTTTTCATGATACCTAGTATCATTTGGTCAATGCCTTTGTTTTCACACCATGGGACTATATGATAGTAAGCTTTTGACTTTATTCATTCATTCTCGATGAATGGCCTCATTGCTACTATATTTTTTGATTTTATTTAGCAACAATCCATAAGACCACATGGACTCAAATGGATTTGGATGCAATCGGAATTTCAAAGGAACAAATCATTATAAAGTTTTAAACGCCACTTCTGCTGCACTAGAAGTTTATTTATTTTCATACAGTTCAGATTCATGAGAAACTCAATTCACTTTTGAAAAAAATCATTTTCAAATTAGCTAAAATCTACAGTGTGCATTACTATGAGGTGTATCCGCAATTACAGCAAAATGTGCTTGAAGTTATGACCGAACTATGCTATGTTATAATCCAAGTTTGATGAGTCATAATTAGGGTTACAATCTAATAAATTCACATTGGGCATACATAAAGAAATAAGTGTGATGGAAGTATATATTTGACTTTGAAGGAAATAGTAGTAGGTGTACATATATATGATATATAGTAACTGTATAGAGCACATGCCAATACTTATTAGATCAGTCATGCCTAATTTTTGAAATTTCAAATTAAGTTGCTTCTTCTGACAAGATATGGGTTAGGTTAAGTCCTAGTTGAGTCAGTTTTAGGATAAAGAACCCATTCATTATTTAAAACAGCAAACAAAAATTGAAAAACTTATGTACAAACAAAGTACAGTACCTGATGCAGGAAAAGTGAACTAATCTTTTGAAAACCCAAGTGGGCATGTGAATGAGACTATAGTATTTTTTTTTAATTTTTTATTTTGGATTTTTGTCAAATTTTTGAAGTCAATAATAATAGGCTACACAAGCAATTAGAGGGTGTACTCTCTTACCTAAAAGACTCTTCCCATTTTTCATCAATGTAGGGTAGACAATCCACCATACACAGATATATAATTAATAAGATACCTTTCAAGACAATAATAAGGAGCTTCAACAAACTGTGGAAACTGTACATATTCAAATATTATCAAAAATCAAAGACAGGTTTTGTAACACAAAAATTGGGTTGTGAAGTAGAAAGAATGCAAACCAAACATATCTCATGCGTTTAAAGAAGATTTTATGGGGGGTGACTAAAAGCCAAATGCTCAACAACGCCTTACCAAATCAATATTAGGTGGCGGATGCTTATGCCACTAATGGACATGTCCCACATTGTTTTAGGTGGCAAACACCCCCTTCCTTGCACGCCTGTATTTCCAAATATCATTTTTAATTTTTTTTTTTTTTTAACAATTCATAGGAAGGAAACTTAGGGCGGTTTTGATTTGTGGCACTAAAAAGTTGGGTACTAATGCTAATTTTCATATAAGGCAAAAAAAAAAAAAAAAAACTTGATTATCCAAAATGGAAATTAGGGGCATTAGTGCCCAACTTTTTAGTACCACAAATCATTTTTCAACTTCGGAATCACACACAGTAAATTTGTATTTGAATCATGAATTTAAGTAGAAATTTGAGAAGATAAATAAAAATAGAACAAAAAGTAATAAAAAAAGTTGGCTTCTATTGTTGTCACTTTTCCCTCCATTTTCCTTTCTTATTACCAAAATCACTACACAAATCTAAGATCTGACCACAATCGAACTGAGCACTTAATCCATTAGGCCAACCCCTTAATCTTTAAAAAACAATGATGGCCATACAAAAATTTTAAACAGAAATTTTACATAGAATTTGAAAATAATAATTTTGCAATTATGAATTTAAGTGTTGATTTCGATTCTGATTTTTTCAATTCTACTGAATGCATGTTTGTATAGTGTGATCTAATTAATAAAGATAGGGATTTTTTTTTTCTTTTAAAGAATATTTGCTTTGCGAATAAGTTTTTATTGAGTATGAGTTTCAAATGATAATGCTACACTAATCAAATTGGCATAACAATTTTTTTGATGTTATTGATATATCACCAATGTAGTAAATTATGATCACATATTTTATGTATTATACCGATGTATTAATGACATGTAAATGACATAAAATTTGAAACCTAAATCTAATTACGGTAATATTATGGTGAGTCAAACAACTAGTAACAGCAAAATATAATGTCAGAAGACAAAATGTGTTTAATGTGGATGGAAAAAATTAAAATAAGGTTTCACATTGGTTTCCATGTTAAATGCAGAACTAAATAAGTTGTTTTCCATTGGATATAAAGCAGTTACTTTTTCTTTATTTGTTCATTTATTTATTTTTATATATATTTATTCCTGCGTCATAAATGTATTAACATCGTTTCGTTATTAAATCCATAGAAAAAAGTTTAAATAATGCTATTTATATCAATTAATATACTAATTAATATACTAACAAATGATGTGGCATAATTTTAAAAGTTTTAAATATTTATAATTTGTATAATAGGTGCGATCAGTAATAATAGTATAATACTAATTAATATATATATGTAACACTACCGAAAAAGTTTTATTAGCCCCAAGTATTTGTCCCCAAGAATTTTGCGTGCTTAAATTTGTCTGCTTTCTTGTTTTAGTATATTTTTAGTTGGGTACATATTATTCAATATCTAATAAGTTATATAATAATTAATGATATTTTTCATTAAGTACTATTAAAAAAAGTCACTAATTATTAGTTTTAGTGACAGTTTAAAAAAATTGTCATAAAAAAGTCACTAATTTTTATTTTTCAGGGACAGTTTAAAAAATCCGTCACAGAAAAACGTTACTAATTGTAAGTTTTAATCACAATTTATAAAAATCGTGACAAAAAAATCACTATTTGTCAATTTTTAGCGACATGCAAAAAAATCGTCATAAAAAATTATTTTTAATGACGATTTTATTATGATTTATTTTCAATAAGACTTGATGAGAATTAAGTCAAACTATTATGATCTATTGATAATTTATCTTTTTAATAATTATTAATTTTGTTAATGTGTGTTCTTATGGAATCTGTTATGAAATTTTAAAAAATGTAACACTTTTCACGAAATAAAATTGTATTTGTTTTGATGATAATTATTACCCTATAAAAGAAATATAAAATATTAAAACAAATAAAACTATGATTTTTACTTAACAAAAAATACAAAAACATTGAATATTAATGTTAAAAAAAAATGCCCATCTCCATCTCAATCCCCTCTCCATCTCTCAGAACAAATACAACATTAATGCATCCTACCTCCATCTTAATCTCAACCCCTCCTTCATCTCCCAAAACAAACTATGAATCCTCTATTTTGCAAACAAACATCATTCTAATGAATCCCACATTTATTCTAATTTAATTTCCTCCACTATCACTCAAAATAAACGAGTAAGATTCTATAATTTAATTCCCATAGATATCCAAACAATAAAGGAAAAATCTTGAAAATTCAAAATTCTGCTTCTCGATAGTAACCTGAATAAAAGTGTCAAGACCTTGGTATTTCGTCAATTAAAAAGCTAAATTATATTAAATTGGACACATCATTAATTAGACATTCAACGAACCCACTAACCCTTTCATAAAAACTAAATTAGATTCCAATTCAATCCAAAAGAATCCTATTCTATCTGTTAATTGATTATGGATGAGGTGGAAGAGGAACAAGATTGTATAATCATATTTTAAATGCATAAAAAAAATTAAGGGAAAAAAATTTACCCTACTTAATTGATAATACTTTTTTCCAATCTTGAAAGAACGTTACGGTGTCATGAAATTCTATATGAGAGAATCCAATTGGTGGCTATATTAATTAAAAAATTATTACAAGTCTTAAATTTTTTATTAAATAATTGATCAAATATCTTACATAGATGTGGACTCCACATTTTTATAGATCTCATCCCTATGTGAGACATTTAATAATTTATTTGATAAAAATTTAGTATTTTAACATAATTCTATTAAGTAAACATGAACATTTACGGAAAAAAGTAAAGTGTAAAAAGAATACACTCTTCGGATGCTATTTATTTATTTATGGGCAAATTACATAAATAGTCCTTAAGTTTAGTGACAAATTACATAAATAGTCCCTTAAGTTTGGGCTTGTGTTACTTTGGTCTTTGACTTTTCAATTGTGATACATTTGACCCTGAATTTTGAATATTGTTCTAAATAAGGACAATTGAATATATAAATAGATTTTTCAAGGGTAAAATTGTCAATTTGATAAAATATAAACTAATTTGACAAAAATAAATGTCAAACAAATATTTTTGAATTTTTAAAAATTATTTCTACCTACTAGAAATAAAATTATGTAAAATTGATAAATTTTTTAGACATTTATTTTTTTTTTACCAAATTAATTTTTATTATATGTTTGGATGATGATCATGTAAAATTAATTTTAAAAAATTAATCATGTAATTTTTATTAATTTTAGATAATTTTTAATAAGGAGTTGCTCCCAGAATCTAGAAACGAGTAGCAATTGCAGCAGGTTCTACATCAGCGGTCGTGAGAGGAGTTAGTTAGTTACATTGTCTGTACATGCGATTGGTTAGATTAGTTTGTTAGTGGATTAGTTTGTTAGTGCATTTAGAAGGCACATGTATATTTTTGTTATAAGTGTATATGATTACGATATAAATCTTGTGTGTAAGCATTGAGATTAAACATAATGAAAATACTTTTCAGTTCTATCATCTTCTTCATGGTATCAGAGCACCTGTAAGCTCCAACGAGCAATCATGGTGGTCTCTTCATCATCATCATCTCTTCCACCAAATCTTACCTTGCTCATCACAAATCTGAACTCGTTAGTCAATGTAAAACTTGATTCATCCAACTATATCATTTGGAAAAATCAAGTTCAGAATCTGTTTCAAGCAACTGAGTTATATGGTTACATTGATGGATCAGTTCCATGTCCTTTAGCCTCAATTCTTGATTCAAGTAACAAGACAATTGAGAATCCTGATTTTCATCAGTGGAAGATTATTGATGCACATCTCCTCAGTTGCTTAACATCAACACTTTCTCCTCCTATTTTTTCATCTGTTCTGCATTTGAAACAAAGTGCAGAGGTATGGCTTGCTCTTGAGAGACGATTTACAGTTTTGTCCAGGTCTCATGTTCATCAACTTAAGAACAAGCTTCAAGCAATCAAAAAGAAGTCACAATCCATGGAGGCTTATCTGCATCAGTTTAAAGAAATTTCAGACCAAATTTCTTTAGCTTCTCATCCTCTTGATGATGAAGATCTGGTTCTTATGATCTTGAATGGCTTGCCTGATGAATATAATTCATTTAAAACTTCAATTAGAACTCGATCAGCTGGGATTACTCTTGAAGAATTATCTTCATTACTGAGTTCTGAAGCAATTCATATTGAACAGCAATCTCATTCATCTGCTTCCATTGGTTCAACTATTGCCTTTGCAACCACAAAGGAATCCGTTTCTTCTTCTCAGAGTTATACTTCACCAACTACGTTTGGTTCTGGATCTAGTAATCGAGGTTATCAATCCAATTATCGAGGCCGTTCTTATAACTCTGGTTTTAGAGGTGGTGGCGATTTTAAAATAGAGGTCGAGAGGAGGCTGATTTCATATTTTTGTCGATTTGTGGAAAAGGTAATCATCTTTGCTTTGGAATGTCTGTCGAATGAATCCGCCTATCAACCATCCTTTATGCGTTATTCATCTGGCTTTGTGAGTCCTACCTATCAGCCGTCCATGTCTGGTTCTTCATCTGCTGCTGGTATTCTGCCTACACCTTATCCTGCTTACTCTGCAGTCACTCAGACATCTTCACCTAGTCCCTGGTATCTTGATTCGGCTGCTACCACACATATCACCAATGATCTTGATCATCTTCATCTCCATCAACCTTATCATGGCCTTGATCGTTGTTGTTGTTAATAGTAGTACTCTTCCATTCATAGTGCAGGGCGGTATTCTTCCTACTCCTTCTTTTCAATTTCAATTGACCAATCTACTGCATGTTCCTCACATCTCTTCTAATCTTGTTTCTGTTCATCAATTAACCAAGGATAATCATTGTAGTGTGTTATTTGACAGTGATTCCTTTGTTGTTGAGGACAAAGTTTCAAAAGCCATCCTATGTAAAAGCTATTATCTGAATGGTCTTTATCAGGTTCCTTCCAGTTTTGCACCACATGCTCACATCACTCAGTCTATTTCTCCTCAAACATGGCATCAAAGACTAGGACATCCCTCTGCTGCCAAGTTTGCACCTGTTGCTAAAGACTTGTCTCTTGTTGCTGCACAATTTCCTTCTTCTTTGTGTAAAGACTATTGTATTGCCAAGAGTCATCGTTTGCCTTTTTCTCTTTCTAATTCCACTGTTAATAAGCCCCTATCATTAGTTCATAGTGATGTATGGGGTCCATTTACTCATGTTTCTTCTCCATATAAGTACTATGTTTTGTTTGTAGATGATTTTAGTGGTTTTACTTGGCTGTATCCACTGCATTATAAAAGTGAAGTCTATGATAAAATTCTTGTGTTTAAAGCTTTTGTTGAAAGCAGGTTTACTACTTCTCTTCAAATTTTTAAGTAGTGATGGTGGTGGTGAGTTTTCCTCTAATAAATTGTTTCATTTCTTTCAAACTCATGGCATCTTACATCAAACTAGTTGCCCTCACACACCCTCTCAGAATGGTGTTGCTGAGAGGAAACATCGGCATATAGTGGAGACTACTATTGCCTTACTTCATCAGTCTGGTTTATCTCTTCAATACTGGTTTGATGCGGTTGCCACAGCCACCTATCTTATTAATAGACTTCCTAGTAATCGGGCTTTTCCTCTTAGTCCTTATGAAATTCTTTTTCATACTCCACCTGATTATCATTTTCTCAAAGCATTTGGCTGTCAATGCTATCCTTGGCTCAAGCCCTACCATTCATAAGTTTGACCTAAATCTTTTCCTTGTATTTTCTTAGGTTATCATCATACATCCAAGGCTATCGATGTCTTGATCTGTTACATTAACAAGATTTATCTTTCTCGGCATGTTGTCTTTGATGAGACAATTTTTCCTTTAGTTGCTACTCCATCTTCTCCTTCTTCTCCTCCTACTATGTCTCACTTAACTTCTTTCTTTTGCTCTTCCTCTACCCCTCCTTCTTCTTCTTCTTCTACAGTTTTATCTCCCTCTGCAGCACCTCCTGCTCCTCCACCCGATTCATCTCCCTCTGCAGCTCCTTTATCTCCTTCTTCTCCTTCTCCAATTCCCATCTCTTCTATTTCTATTCATCTTCCTTCTCTTCCTTCTATTTCCAATACACATCCTATGGTTACTCGCTCTAAGTCTTCCTTACCTGCTCTTATTTCTACTCCCTGTTCTGCTGATATAACCGAACCTCCTTCTTATCAAGCTGCTCTTCTTTCCAAAGACTGGTTTCATGCTATGACAGAGGAGTTCTCTGCTTTGCAGGGGCAGCATACCTGGGATTTGGTTCCTCCTTCTTCTTCTCAGCATGTTATTGGCTGCAAATGGGTCTTCCGTATTAAAAAGCATGCTGATGGTTCCATTGCTCGCTTCAAGGCTCGTCTTGTCGCCAAAGGTTACCTTCAAGAGGAAGGTGTTGATTTTCATGATACTTTTAGTCCCGTGGCAAAGCAGCCCACTGTTCGTATTTTGTTGTGTCTTGCTCTTCATTTTCAGTGGCCTCTCCGTCAATTGGATGTGTCCAATGCCTTTCTTCATGGCCATTTATCTGAGGATGTCTATATGACTCAACCTCCTGGGTTTGAAGATCCTATTCATCCTTCCTATATTTGCAAGCTTAATAAAGCTCTTTATGGACTCAAACAGGCGCCTCGCGCTTGGTATACTACTTTATCTTCTCATCTTCTTTCTCTTGGTTTTCATAATAGTGCCTCTGATACTTCTTTGTTCATTCAACATACTCCCACTTCTCTTACTTTTCTTTTAGTTTATGTTGATGACATTTTGATCACAGGTACTAATTCTTCTCATATTTCCTCTTTAATTTCTCAACTTAATTCTGTGTTTGCTCTCAAAGATCTTGGTCCTATTTCCTACTTCCTTGGTATCCAGGTTACTCATACTTCTTACGGGTTATTTCTTTCTCAACCTAAATATACTCTTGATATTCTTACTAAAAGCGGCATGCTTGATTGCAAACCTTATTCCTCTCCATGTCTCTGAAAACTTCTCCCTCACTGCTTCTTCTTCCTTTTTCTAATCCTTCTCTTTCTGAGTTTGGTTGGTGCGTTGCAATACTTAACCATTACGGACTGATCTTGCTATTCCATTAATCATGCCTGTCAATTTATGCATGCTCCCATTAATGGTCACTTTTGTGCTGTCAAGAGACTTCTTCGGTATCTTAAAGGCACACTTTCTCATGGTTTATGCTTTACTCCTGGGTCTTTTGATCTTCAAGTTTTCTCGAGATCTTGGAAATTATTTGGGGTGGTGATTCCTCGATCGTCGATGCATTTACGGGTATTGTGTGTTTCTTGGTCCCAATCTTATTTCTTGGGCTGCCAGAAACAACCTCTGATTCTTTCGCTCTTCCTGAAATTTGATGAGTATCGCTCTTTAGCTCGCCACGGTTGAAGTATCATGGCTTAAAATGCTTCTTCTTGATATGCATGTTCCTCTGTCTATTCCTCTTTCGGTGTGATAACATTTACGCCATCTCCTTGCTTGAATCCTGTTTTTCATGCTCGGACGAAGCATATCGAGTCGATTATCATTTCATTCGGAGAAAGGTAGCTCGAGGTTGATTCTTCTTCAATACATCCCTTCATCGATCAAATCGTGACATTCTCACTAAGCCTCTCTCTCTTCTCGCTTTCACTATTTGCAATCCAAACTCATGGTCTTCCGCTTAAGCCGCACATCGGTTTGCGAGGGGCATAATAAGGAGTTGCTCCCAGAATCTAGAACAGAGGCCGTAAGCAGCTGCAACAGTTCTACATCAACAGATCAGCAGAGGAGTTAGTTAGTTCTGTTGTACAGCTGTACAGTTGGTTAGATTAGTTTGTTAGTGGATTAGTTTGTTAATGCATTAGAAGGCACATGTATATATTTGTTATAAGTGTATATGATTACGATATAAATACTGTGTGTAAGCATTGAGATTAAACATAATGAAAATACTTTTCAGTTCTATCATCTTCTTCAATTTTATCATTGGTAGATAAAAATAATTTTTAAAAAATCAAAAATATATTTTTGACATTTATTTTTGTCAAATTAGTTTATATTTTATCAAATTGACTATTTTACCCTTAAAAAATCTAATAATATTTTCAATTGTCCTTATTTGGAACAAGATTCAAAATTCATGGTTAAATGTGTCACAATTACAAAGTTAGAGATCAAAGTAACACAAATCCTAAAGTATAGGGACTATTAGTGTAATTAACCCTTTATTTATTTTTTGCTAGCTCGGATGCTACTATTAAAATTGTTTTATACAATTACTAATTCGATCATTTAAAATTTGAGTATTATTCCACTACATCTATTTACAAACATATTAAAATTTGATTACAATCCGCATAATAGGGTTAACATGAACAAACAGTTTATTTTATACAAATTGTTTTAGTGATTAACAAGGATAAATACATATTTCCATCTACATCTATCTATCTATTTACAAATTTTCCATAAAGATAACTCAAAAAATTCCTGAATAATTTATTTTTAACAAAAAATAGAAATTGAAAAACCACACAAATAGTCAAATAATAAGTCCGAATCTCTATAAATAGTTAGATTAATATTTCATAAAAACATAACTTCCATTTTTCAAAAAAAATAAAAGGAAAAGAAAAAATGTTAGTTGCATTAAATTTGTATTTTGGTACTAATTCAAGTATTTATTTTTGCATTATGAATCAATTTATTCGTTACAAGTAATCCTAACACATCAAAAACTATTGTGCATCTTATTAGGCTCATGTCAGAGCTTAATTCGATAATCTAAACCGTTTACATTTTAGAAAGTATCGAGTAGAATATACCTGTAAAAAATCACGTCAATCGGATATTGTTATTTCTTTCATCAAATCATATTTGCATTGAGTTTTATATTTCAAATTACGTTTATTTTTTCTTTTTTTTTTAAAATACAAATCTGATTTGATGAAAAGGCTAGCAATGTCGATTAATGACTTTACAAGTATATTTTACTTGAGACCTTTTAAATGTGAGCGATTCAAAGTTTTAAATTAAGTATTAAAATGAATCCAATAAAATGTGTAATAGTTGCTACTATACACCATCGACAACCTTAAATCCCATCAAAATCATGTCCAATGGCAAAAATTCTCAAAAGCAACGACCCCCACCATCACCATCTAGGGGTGGCTTGGATATACCGATCCGTCAAAGCGGCCGAACCGAATCGATCCGCCGCATTTTGGACGGATCGTGATAATGAGCAGACGGTTCGCGGATTGATTTCTTCAATCGCCAATTTGGCAGACGGATGGAGTTGAGATTTCTTTGGCAGCAACCAACGAAACCGCCAAATCGCGAGCACCCCTAGTCATTTATAAGACTTTGTATTTTCAATTTGTTTAAATATTATGTTTGTGTTTTCAATTGAAAAAAATTTAAATATTCTTGAAAAAAAATTTTCAACTTGAATATACTTTTTGAATTGAAAAAATAAACATATTATTTATCTATATTTTGATTTTTAAATCTAGCTCTAAAAATAATAAATAGAAAATATGATATATCTCGGTTGGTTTTTGTTTTCAAAAACATATGTAGATGTAATAATATATAGGCATACAATCTTACTTCTTCTTTCTATTACCATGGCTTTGGTGGTTTGAATTATTATAATATTTTAGAATCACGATTGTAATACTTTATGTGGATGAATCATCTCGTAATTATAATATGTGGATAGGGCATACGCGATGATCGTGATATTCTAAAGTTTCAAACTTTCTTTCTTTAGATAAGGCATACAATGATTGTAATACTTTT